>QVOA01015107.1:0-30424 GCA_014825685.1 Pseudomyrmex cubaensis
TTCTTGTACCTGCGTCCATAAATTTAGGAAATCTTCGGTCATGAATGATTGACATTTTAATCGCCGTGATAGGCTTATGGAGCTATGGGAATATAGGATTATGGGATTATGGAGTTTATTTAATTGGTTTTTGTGTTTAGGGCTTGAATCAAAAGATTATATGGGTTCCGAGCTCAGATCATGGTGTTTTTTGAGGTTATGGCGGAACCCCGACCCGATAAGGTTTAATGGATCTCGGATTCGGATTCAGCGACCCCAAAAACATATAATAAACATGGTCTGATCCCCAGGCTAGAGAAATTTTTTTTTTTTGTGTGGCTGTGTAATTTTTTAGCTAATATCATTCAGTTCGCGTATAATATAATGACATGTTGACAGAACACGTGGTGATCTCTCTCGTTATTTATCTCTGAAGTTCGACGGAAAATTAAAAATGCAATTATTATTCATTATTGAGAAGGACCAAAAGTAATTGTTAAAATGTTTACTTTTGGTAATCACGTTAATTAAAATATATAATTTACACAACAACTTGTTGTTTGGTTTCTATTGGCAATGTTTGTTTAACCGACGATATATTATATTTGATTTAAATTATCAGCGAGCTGTTTTATCTCTTCTCTCTTCACATATTTTATACACGTGTATATTAAAAGTTTAACGTTTTTGTGATTCTTATCTTTACTTTTCGAGCACGAACGTTCGTGTCGCTCAGGCAAAGTAAAAATCTCACGGGACCGTCTAATTGCGTCGAAGATATCCGGAGAATCCGCAGGAGAATCATCCGACGAAGAGGCCGCGGTATGCGGTGGCGCGTTCGCCTAACGCGGCATTTGCGTATAATCTCCTCTCTCACGCGATACATTATGATACCGAGCGCGCGCGCGCGCTCTGATTATCCCGAAAACGGCCGCGCAAAGATTAATCATCGGCGGAATGTCGAAATAACGCGGTGTCGCTCGCTCGTTCGCGCGCGGCGATGATACCGCGTATATTACGGCGCGCCGCGCATTATGCCGCTCCATTAGACAGTCCGCGCGCGCGACAGATACACAACAACAAAATATTTATATCTACGTGCATAGCCGATCGGCGTTAACAGGGGTAGAAGAGAGGGAGAGAAAGGCCGACGGGAGACCGGAACAAAAGAGGTTGAACGCGACAGAGAATGGGGGTAGGAAAGTGGAGGAGAGTGAGGATACGAACACAGTAAGTCGGGGTCGAGGGGTGAAACCTGCTCGGGCGTTTCCGCGATATTTCGGTCCTGTCCGCTGGGTCATTGGGTCAAATCTACGGTTATATCCGGGGTAGGGAATAGGCGGAGGGGTGCTGGTAGTCATATACACCGCTGTACGCGTTCACAATGCAAACTTCAACCCTAGCCACCACCACCACCACCGCCGCCGCTGCCGCCGCCGCCGCCGCCCCCGGTTCGTTATTCGATGCGCGCCTATTTTTAGAAAGAGCGCGGTCGCACCGAGTACGAGAGAACCGTCGAGGGAGTGAAAAGACGTTGATGAGAAAGTAAAGGAAAGAGGGAAAGAGGGAAGAAAGAGAGAAAGGGTGAAAAAGAGAGAGAGAGAGAGAGGAAGGAAGACGTGGATCGCGGTAAACGACGAGAATGAAAAGAGGTACAAAGCAGCTGCCACGAGTCGACGGCCCTTGAGGCTCTAACGGCGCTCTCGGACGGTCGATATTTATTGTCAATCCAAGTATTGACAATCCTTGTCGGTGTACGGAATGTATCAGTCGTCGATAGCTCGTGACAAATTCCTTGACGTGTACAGATGTACAAGAAATGTTTCGGACGAAAACCTTGCGAAGAAAAGTCTACTCTATTCGGAAGGATTTGTTGAGTTTATTTACGAATTCGCTCAGTAGTAACGTGCTAACAACCCTTTCAAAAAAAACAAATCTTTGTTTCTTTACGAACGATTAAATAACGAGATACATGCAACTGTTTCTCCTTTTCGTTTCTCTCTTCCCGCTCTTACATTTTTACTTAATAGATACGCACACTTTGTAACATTTACAACACAATCTGCATTTTCAGACCCGCATTTGTCATTCAAAACGTGTCGCATGCGTATTTGATATCGTCAGCGCGAGTTTCTCGCTAATCTGCACCTGTTATTCTCGCTGTTCTCGCTATGTAAATTTCGGAAGTGACAAAACGAGGGATGTATATATATAGATGACATAGAGAGAGAGAGAGAAAGAGAGAGAAAGAGAGAGGGAAGGGAATTGTCACATCTCGTGTACGTCGCGTCGCTCCAAATGTTCAGTCACCTGACATGGTGGGCACGCAGATATTAGCTCACTTCTATTTGTCAAAACTGAAGTCCTTATTTGATGAAAAATACACTTACGGCTTGTTGTTCATAAATAACTTTGCGATGATTGATGGTAGCCGCGAATAATTATGTGTATGAAAAGCTCGTTGTTAACCCTCAAACTGCAAAGGTTTTTTTTGGCATCTTCTGTCTGCAAACTAGGATCGTTTATGTCCCACTGTATTTTTCTCTGTGTTAAAGTTAGGAAAATAGAAAGTTAGAAAAATGGAAAAGTTCTGAAAAAATTTACGCGGTATCTTTGAACCTTCTATTTTGCAGATCAATCAAAACATTTTGGAAAAATTTATTTTGTTTAAATAATTTTTTAATATAAACGAAGTAACTCAAAATGTAGTTTTGTTTGAAAAAATCGTAACTTTCCAAGACATTAAAAAATTATGCTATTGCATTATATTAAATATTTGTGTTTTTTTTTAATTTTGTTTTGTTACTGTGGCTGTCGAAGTTATGCTAAAGACCTGTGAAATTTGGCCGTTAGGGCGAGGTCGGATCTTTTTTCTTTCCTTCATCTGTAAGTTGTAAACGCAAGTAGATTTTGGACACGAATGACTCTGGTTTGCAGATTGGTTAAGTGTTAAATTGTATCGTTAATCTGCAACAAATGAAAAGGAAGGTATTTATTCGGATCATCAAACTTTGCGAAGCTTCGTTAAAGAACAAATTACAATTTACGATGATAGTAAACCAGAAAGAACAATCGTTTTCTTCAGTTAGTATCTGTTAACCAAATGACCAATTTCAGTTAATCAGAGCGCAACAGGAAGAAAAGACTTTTTTTTCCCCGAAGAGAGATTTTTCCAACACTTTTCATTGCATCGGATCACTTACATATTTAACACGATTCGACGTATCAATTTTGCATTTTTAATCTCCGGAAAAAAATTTCATTCTCTTCTTACGATACACTTCTATTTTAAATATCTAATCGCTATAAGTTTAACGCGTCTTGAAATTGTTACACTGATGTTTTAATTTCTTTAATTGAAGATTGTTATTAACGTAACATATGTGATATATCTACTGACTACGTATTACGTGTCGCGTAATTTAATTGCACAAATAGCTTGAAATTATTGTGATAAATGTAGTACGAAAATTAGTAACGAGAACTTTACGTGCACGTACGACAAATATTTTGACAGATAGGAACGAACTTCGTAGGCGGTATGTTTTTACGTCAAAGACGAGTTAACCGAATCTCGAAAGTCGTAAAAGCGCGCACGGCTAGAATTTGCAATCCTCTCAATAGGTCAATAGTATATCGGTCGATCGGTCGGTCGGTCGGACGAGAGAGATAGAGAGAGAGTGTGTGTGTGTGTGTGTGTTTGTGTGTGTGTGTGAGAGAGAGAGAAAGAAAAGGATAGACAGTAATTGGCTCCAAAGAGAGATCGGAACAAGTCGGCGACACGCCGGAGATGATTCGCCGCCGCGTCACTTCCGCTAACGTTTCGGGTCATTGGGTCAAATCCGTGGCATACGCAATCGCTTCACGCCGCGTGCGCAATACTCCGACCGATATTCAATTTTGAGAAACGCAACTAAACGAGACATATGATCGCAATGTATCAGAAATTCTCCAGCAGCGTGTCCTCCATACGCAGTTTGAGCACACAGAGTCTTTTAGTCTAAGAATTTTTCTTTTGTTTTTACAGCGAAATACTTTAACGTGCCTAACAACGTCGTACTTAGACGTCGTGCACTTTTGTAAAACGGTACTTTCGCGAACGACGAAAAACTCGTCCAAACGAATTACAAAGGAGTCTAAAAATGAACGCGGAAGAAACTGAGGCGGAAGACGCACATCAAAAATCTAGGTAAGAGGGAGTTAACTGTTCCCTCGTCTGTGCACTGTGTTACATGTACATGCGCGCTTGCTTGCGCGCGCGGAAACGAGCGAGGGAGAGTTTAAATTTGCATCGGGAATACTCGAAACGAGAACACAGAATCTATCTTGCGCGACGTCGAATCTCCGGGCTACTTAGCTGAATAATTTACGCGACCGTAAATTCGCAATATCCGATCTGCGATAACTCTTAGCGTTACTCGACACAATATAAAAATACAAAAAAAAAAAAAAAAACATTTTCTCCTCGTATAAAAATTAAAACAAAATATTCAGTAACCGGCTAGCTTTCCTAGCTAGTTATCAACTAGTATTTGGCAAATAATAAAAATCGTCACACACACAAGTTTGGTAGATGTTTCACCAGTAACTGGACAATAAAACCAGCGAGTTTCTACCGCAATTTCTGGCCAGTTTTTTTTTGCGATAGGTTTTACGGATATAAATATTAAAATATAAAATTGGAGAAGCAAATGTAGTTAACCACACATGTGAATATTTGATGTAATATATATAACTCAATATATTCTTTAACTAAATTTTAAGGTCGATACAAGCTCATGTATCGAATATACGTGCAAATATATTTTTTATTGTTTTAACCGCGTAAATTAATACACATGAAAATTCATATTAAATTCAATTCGAAAATTTGTATAGAAAATATATTCTATATTTATTTTTCAATTGAAATTTATCCGAAAAAAACGCGCATAGAATATTCGATGAGAGGATTCAAACCGCACAGTTCAGGTTTTTTAGATCCACATTCTTAGATCCCATATATTTAACAGTATCTTGAACAGTATCTGTATTTAATGTTTACTATACTTTAACGAAAAGGAACTTCATAAAACTATAAATACTTATTGTTTAAAACAAAATTATGTTAAATTACATTTTTACAAGAGAAATACATAAATCAAATTTAATTCAAAAATCTGTATCGATATAGATTTTTATAACTGTTTGAGTTAATTTGCACTTTTGAAATATATTTTGCACGTACATCCAACGATGTATTGGTCTTATCATTTCTTTCTTAGTTGAATAGACAATTGTATTTTTTTAATGAGCAATACAATATTTCAAGTTTTGCTAAACATAAACTAGCTGTCATTTGCTGATTAGTTTATACTAACTGAATTTAGAGTCTGTAGTTAGAAAATAATAACAACAAAAAGCCCAGGTATTTCAAGTTTTTACTGGACAAAAACTGACTGTTATTTTCTGACCTATTTAATATAATTAATTTATGACCAATTTGTAATTAAACTTCATGTAAACAGTCTTTTCTATTCACACAATTATACAAGATATCTGGAAAATGTTGACACAGCCGAAATATGAAGATAGATTAAGTCGATCTGAACCGAAAGATCATTTATCATTTTGCAAAATTCCCAATATTTATTGAGTTATGAATTAATGAATGTAAGCCAATAAGAGCGCGTGGAAAGCGATGGTCTGGATTCTGTAGAATGATTTTTAATTGTTGTATCGCTGTGAAAATCAGCTGATCGCAAAAAGCTGTGTCACGCGATGCTCGCGGTTGTTCGCTCCGCATCTCGTTGCTAAGACATTGCATGAGCTAAGTCATTTTTTTAACCAAAAATTATACGCGCCTACAGAACCCGGATCATCGTTTTCCACGCGCTCATTGACTCACATTCATTAATTAATAAATATTGCTCATTTTTTTATACAGAGTGTCTGCAAAATTTTGACAAAGTCGAAGTGTAAATAGATTGAGTCAATCTGACAGAAAAGTCATTGACTATTTCCGCAATATTTATTGAGTTATAATTCGTATTTATTGAGTGAAATTCGCAATATTTATTGAATTAGTAACCAATGAATGTGAACCAATAAGTGATGGTTCAGATTTTATGGGCGTGTTAGATTTTCAGTTGTGAAAATCATCTGATCGCAAGAAGCTGTGTGTTACACGCCGCCGCTCGCTTGTTTGCTCCGCCTCTTAGGAGATTACATAAAGTAAGCTATCTTTCTTATAACTGAAAATCATACACGCCTACAAAGTTCGGACCATTGCTTTTCATACACTTATCGACTTACTACTTTATTAATTAGTAATTCAATAAATATTGCAAATTTTGCAAAATGGTAAGTGACTTTTCGATTCAGATTGAGTCAATCTACTCGACAGATACTGTACAATTCCAAACTAGTAAACACTTAGGCCAGTTTCTAATCTATCAGTTGTTTCCAAACATTTTTTCACTCTTTTTCCACACAAAAAATGTTCTTGATGTAATCAATTCTTCAATCTTGCAAAAGATTCTAAAGACCGAAGAGAGAGAGAGAGAGAAAAAAAGACTGAGACAATAGCTCGTCGATTTTCGTCGCTCTAGTGGCATCAAAGCGACGATCATTCACCGACTTGACATAAATTTTTTTTCCCGTTGAACGCGGCACTCCGGTTTTGATTCCGCAAGAGTGTGAATGACAGCTGGGAGGGATGAGCGAAAAGAAATAAAGCTAGAAAAGCTAAAGGCGACGTCTCGCAGCGTGGTTTAGAGTTAAGTGGGAGTCCGCTGAGAGTGAGTTCTTCAAAGTTTTCTCTTAGGTACAGACGAGAGCTATATAGTGAGCAAAGCTATACACATGTATATATATATATATATATGGCGAGCAAACTTTCGTGTACTCACGTGTGGTATTAACAAACTTGTCCGAACTGCCGAATTCGCTCGGTGATCTATCGTTTCGTCGATAGAGATCATCGTTTTTTTAATAGTGCAACACACACGCGATACCGCAGTGTCTCTGCGGCAAAACGTAAATCGCGAGATTGTTTTTTTTTTTCTGCATTCTCTCCTTGAACTCTTTGCGATGGTCCGCGGCGAAAACCCGAATGGCCGATGGACGCATAAGTGAGTACAGTCTGTCGCTACGTAGGCCGAGTCGTAAAATTGCGTGACCCTCACATCTTGAAAATTTCAACGCCGGCGAAAAAATCGCCACTTTGAAGATACGTATATCTTACAGCAATAAATAAGGTTACAGCAATAAATTGCTAGCGTTTATGCATGTCAAGAGGAGAGAAGGCTTTCAAAGAAACGCCCTTGAGAAACAGTCGGTCAGTTCGCTAATCTTCATTGGCGATCAACAGCGTGTCGTAAAATTACATTAGTTGTGACAACTTAGTTTTAGTTTAACGAGCAAGCGCGACTAAGCGCGTCACGGGACCCATACACAGCGCGCACACAGATTTACGCGTGATTTCGACCGCACTTTATCGGGCTTCTGCGATCCGTACAAGGTTCACCGGCGTCGCGACGCGTGTTCCGTGCGGCAGGGTCAGCCTTGACAACGGTCGACAGGTATAAAGAGAGAAGTTCGCGTTTCGACGCGCATTAAGACGCGAACGAAGAGAAAGAGAGAGAGAGCGACAAAACACGCGATTCGCGCGCGTCCCGACGATAAATCATCCCCTCGTCATAATCGTTGCAGTTTTGTTGTAGCGACGAACGAGAGTGGCTGCAAGTCGCTGCCGATAAATCGGAGCCTTCGGAAAGTCTCTGCAAGAAAGGAAATGGCGTGCGACGGAAATCCTCGTGGCAAGAAAAGCGACAAATTTCCAGAAGTTTGCTATATTATATATTCGAGTCGATTGAAATCGAAACACAACGGCACGAAATGTGCGCTGACGGGATTTTGCTACGTTTTAAAAAGTAGAAAAAAGTCGCGAAATATATGTACATTATGGTTGTTATATAACGGCACGTTATATAACATTATTTTAATATCTATAGCAATATAATTTATTCTAAAATTTGTTTTTAATTAATTTGATTAATTAATTTTACTTATTAATTTTATTAATTGGTAATTAATTTATCAAAAACACAATTAACTTTTCGCGGACAGATCTCAAAAATGATTACTTGAATCGTGAGACGCGACTTTGAAATCGAATATCTCCGCAAAAAAATCGATATTTTTTTCAATCTTGTTTTTTTTTTTTCAGATGAAAGTTTGAACGATCCTGCGTCGATCAAAAGACAAATTGAAAAAAATCTCTAATAGTTTCGAAGATATAAGAGCATTGAGAAAAAAACTAATTTTTACTAGAGACACCGATGCGCAATTTTTGAGTAAATCTAAACTTGACTCATGTCTGTTTGCAAAGGATTAATATGAAATTAATTTAGTTTCATTCTTATACAAAGATAAGATATTTTAAATTAAACTTTGATTTTTTTCAATTATAAACTTGCAATTACAATTTGCAAATAACAGCTGTTTCGTTTGTACTTTAATCCCGAAAACTCTACGCGTAATTTGTGTACATAAATTTAAATTCACACAATACATTGCTGAATGACGCCCGAATCTCCAAGTCTCTTTTCATACGACGACCTCTTTTGCAACACGAGGCACAAACCGGTGGGCGCAGTCAAAGATATACTTTTCAAACTCATCTCGAGACTGCGCCGTTTGCGGTATAACTTAATTAACTTTCGACACAATAAAGCTGGAGAAAATGAATATTTACCTGGGGAACCGACCGCGTATATTGTGCTCTTGCTGCACGATAAAGTTTCAACGACGCAGTACTTGTCTATACTTTCTCTCTGTTGATTATCGGGGGAGGAGGGAGGAAGGAAATCTCGAAATATTTTATGAGTTTTCGCTTACGTAAATACGAAAACATACATATATTGGTAGAGTGTTTCTTTATTATTTACATGTATTTATTTATATTTTGTATAAACATACATATATTTATATTTTGTCTAAACATACATATATTGGTAGAGTGTTTCTTTATTATTTACATGTATTTATTTATATTTTCTTGGATATATATATGTGTGAAGCTTTTCTGTACAGAAGTTTCGCACGCGCAATATTTTTTTTATACTAACTTTCTTTAAATATAAAACATTTAACTTTTTATTATAATATTTATGTTATGATACTTCAAAATATTATTAAGTACTTTAAAAAAAGTATTATAATAATTAAAATATTTGAGGAATTATAAGCAGAATACTTAACGTATAGGGTAGATGTTCCAATTACTGCCACTGTCCCAATAACTGCCACTTTTATTTGTTTTACTTATAAAAATGTAGCGTATGAAAAATATGCTCACATATAATGCTCATAATAAATTTTATTATTAAATTTGGATTTGGATTTACATAGTAACACATATTTGTGTGTGTGCTTGGTATTAAAAATTTAATGTTAATAAATGAAAGCGCAGTTTCAAAAACGCGATTGCATAACTAGAAATGATGTAAAAGTGGCACCTACCAAAGACGGTAATTTTCCTATCTGATCTATATATCTATTATAAAATGAATGTTAAGGTATAAGTGTGAGTATCATTTTAGAGATATAAACGAATAACATAAGTAATATTATTAAATTATAATAATTAACAATTGAATTATAATAATTAACAATTTATTTTATTATAACAATTAAATTATAATAATTAACAATGATTAAATTATAATAATTAACAGTGACAGAGAGCAATAGGGACAATATTTTCCGATTTGTTCATATCATTGCCATCAGTAATAGGGACAATATTCTTCGATTTGTCTACATCAGTAATAAGAACAAAAGAAAGTCTCAAGTACACATAACTGTCAACTAAAGCTGCAAAAGAACCGGCTATAATCGGATCACAGTTAGTGGTACTGACAGTTATTTAGGGGCAGTTATATCTACTTAAGGCGACAGTAATAGAGACAATGGAGTTTATTATACATTTTGAATTAATTAATAATTAATTTTTCATAATCAATACGTAAACAATTTTTTATAAAATAGATATTAAGCAATATTATACTCCAAACTGAAACCATTTTTACTTTAAACAACTTACAATATAATTACATGAAGTAACGCGATAATCTTAAACTGGCAGTAATTGGGACATCTATCCTATATTTCATTACATTTGTAGTAAGTAATAAATATATAATTATGCAATGATATTAAGTAGCGAATGAACCGAATCATGTTACAAAGGTACATTTGTGCATTATTTCCATCTTGCTTCCGCACATGTTTACGCTTTGTTTGCACTATCAAGCCTAGTTCTTGATCATAGAAAAACATAAGACGAAACAGTAGAAGAGTAGTCTCTCGGACCATAATCGCTGTGACATTTCTCTGCGTTCGTGCGAGAAATCTCTTTGCGCTCTTTGCGCTTGTGTCGCTCTCGGAAGAACATGAGATTTGCATTTTCAAAGACGCCGTAGCTCTCTCTCTTTCTCTCTCTTAGTCACTCACTCATTCACTCACTCATTGTATGTATTCACAAGTTTAATAAATCAGTGAATTAATTATTCACGAGTGCGCACACAGTAGTGTTCCACATCTTCACCGGACAGTTTTCCTACGTACGAGCAGATTAATCGCGATTTACGTCATGCAGAAATGACGTCACAGATCTTTGTGAGTGGTGAATAAAATCAGATAATCGTGTCCCCGCGTCTCGCGCTTTGTTACTCGTCTTGATAAAATGTTTCAAATATTTGAAAGAGTACATGACGAGAAAAGAAACCTCTTTACTAACCGGAGAACGGAACGGAGTAGTTAGCACGATGATGTTATCCTCGTGATTTTTCTATCTCGCGCATTTATTTCTCCCTGTCTCGCGATACGAGCCACCGCTTCTATACCCTCTTTATGATCGCGATATATATATATATATATATATATATAAAATTGAGCGTAAGCATTTCCTCACAGAGAGGAGAGAGCTTGTGCTCGCGAATTGGGACGTCGCCTCGATTCTTCGATGCAATCCGCAGACGTGTGGGGAGCTCTGTCGTCGTAATAATGCGCCGGATACAAAGGAAAGTGGGAGCGATTTTGGTGCCGCGGTCTCGCTATGTGATCGACTTTGCCTCGCGACTTAATACCTTTTTATTTCCGAGCTTTTCCGCTTTGCGCGATGAAAAATTGTGTCGTACAACGTCGTCAGGAGTCTGGTAGACCTTGCGAAAAAGGAAGGAGAATAAATGTCGCGCTCGTCATGAAAAAGACAGCGGAGGTTTTCACATTTTTATATACACATAGGAAAGTCTCTCGATTTCAATAATATGGTTTTATTATTATTTCTTTTTATGCACAACTTGTTAATAAAAGTGACAAACATATATTTGCTTGAGCAAATGCGAGATGCAAAAACGCAAGATGTTTGTGTGAGTGATTCTTTATTTGATTCCAAAGAAAATTTCAACAAACGTTTCGAGCCCTTTGTTCGAGATCTTCATCAATGTATGAGCAAAATTGAATCATATAAAAATTATAAAAATCTCATACACAGAAAAAAATGGAGTTGTTTCAATTAAAGTCGACGTCACGGACTGCCACAAAAAAATAATTCATTCAATTGCATATGAAGACCACAGGAAAAGAACTTGATGAGTATATTTTTTTCAATTTTCTGTTTTTGAAGTTAGTTGGTAGTTAAAAATTGGAGTAACTTAATTATCCAAAGTGAGACGGAAAAATTCTTGATAAATTCCGAGATATAAGCAGTTTTATAAAACGCGTACAAAGAACGTACGTTTTGAGCTTTAAAATCGCTCTCCTCTAAAATTACGAAAATGTGACTTATCAAGTTCTTCTCCTGCGATCTTCCACACGCGATTAATTTTATGTCTAGATCGTAAAGCAACTATCTGCCGCGTGCAATAACATCATCAACAGAATATATTTCAATTAAACTGATGCTGTTGATTCAACATCATTTTTTTCCCATGTAGTGTGAAGCATTACTCCACTACTTTTCAGCAAACAACCGGGGACGGCAAAACACACCACGAGTTTACAAACCGTACATATCTCTATTGTCTTGTCATTTGTACATGTTTCTATTGTCTTGTCATTTCTCTATTTTTATCAAAAAGTAAATACAAAGAGGAAACTGTCTATATTCATATATCGGACTTTCGAGATTGTTGTTATATCGTAATTATTTGCTTTTATCGTAATTATTTACTTTTGAACAAGCAACAAATATTTATCCAGGAAAACTTCATTTGAGTATTTTCTGATAAGAAAAAAAAAAGAACTCTTCTGTTTTGACTACAGTGCTGATATATAAGATCAAATAATTACTTGGAGCAACTTACCGCAAGTAATAAGTTCGTCGAAAATTCACTTATTCATATACGTCATTTGTAATACATACGTAATGAGATAATCTGATAGGAATGACGGTTAATTTTATAATCTCACAGAGAACTTAATCCTCATTAAATATGCATGTATAGTCCCCGCTAGTTGCCGCCGCTACTCTGATGTGCATATATTGTTCCTTTCCTACGTTTCCAAGTTTCGGGCAGTAATTCATAAAGAATACACAGTCAGTCTCGAAGTTTAGCAACACATATATCACCCAACAACTTACATTTTACCCAAGTAATATGCATATTACAACGTAAAATACCGCTGTTATTGTAACATTACACATTTAAGAAAAGTAATTGACTTTCATTAATAATTAATAAATTGCAAATATATATATATATGCGCAAAATATAATTTATGTGCACACTGTGTGTGAATAAATACGTACGCGTTTTTATGTGGAAGAAAGATTTTTGTCTGTGATATACTACTGTGAATTGTAATTACGCGTCCTAAAGAGAATCAAATATCGCGTTGCGATTTGCGTGTTACGCAATCGTATATAGCCTACATGTAGCAATAACATTACGTTTCATAAAGATCCATATTATGCTAATAGAAAAATATAATTATGACGCATGCGTTTGCGAAACGGAGAAAGAACACGATAATAAGGCACTTTAGCGTTTTTTTTTTTCAACAAAATAGCCTTTCCGTGCTTCGAGTCACGATGATTTAAAAAACTCCTTGTACGAGAAAGAAAGGTCGAGTTTCTGACTATACTAATTAGGTACGTGTCAAGATAAGGTAACGAGACTAAAATAACGGGAAGAATATCATTATATATTTTATTTTTCTACTTTTCGTTATCACGAGAGAGACAGAGAAAGGAAGAAAGAGAGAAAAATGGTCGACAGACAGTATTGTATTATCGCGAATTCGTCGGAAATAGTATTATTACCGCTATAAATAGTATTATTGGTCGGAAATAGTATTATTACTGCTTCGATCAAAACGGTACGACATGGACATATATTTGAACAGCGTTTGATATAATATTGACGTGCTCGGCGATAACTCCTGAATAAACATGTCTAAGAGCGGTGTCAGTTAATTGACACTCGAGGCGTTTTTATATAATATTGGCCCGTTTCCACATCTCACAAAAATATCATTTCGCTTTTTTTTTTTTTTTTTTAATTACAGATAAAAAATCTATGCATCGGGAGCTTTGTCGTTTTATAAATTATTTTATTTTGTCGTAATATATACTGCGCGATTTTGTCGTCGAGCTGAAATACCAACCGCATATAAAGTTGATGTTTCTTTCATGGACACATTTCGATGCAGCTGGCACGCTCACGAGTTTGTTCGTGTAAGTGTATCTTTGTGTAAAAAAAAAAAAAAATATTTATATTATGATGTTTGACGCTATGAATAATTTATCTTACGCGAATGAAAACATTGAGGAAACTGAGAGAAGATATTTGTAGACTTAGACATTTTCCCGGGCTCTTGTAATTAACTAAATTATATTTGAGACTTTTGCTCATTAAAAGGATGGTGTTTGACAATTGTGACTTAAGGCTCTTGTGTTTTTACTCTAAAAATCATCGAATTCAATTACGGACCTATTACCTTAATTATAGATTTAACAATTTAATTAATTGTAGAGTAATTAATTTAATTAATAAAATTTAATAGGCACATTTTGTTCTCTGGAAATGTAATATATACAAGTAAAATAGAGCGGAGCTAATTGAACCACTTTTTATTCAAACCATTTCAAATCTTTACAGAATTACAAGCAGACTAATGAGAATTGTTTTAAAAAGCAGCATGTTTGTCTAGTTCAAGAAGTAACCACTCAAAGATTCTTAAGATATGCGTATATAAATAAAAATATATGTTGAATGAAAAAAGTCAGAATGGCCAACTTGCCCCATCTATGAAACATGTTGGGCATTCCGAGGGATAAGCTGAGGTAATTGTCTAATAAGGATTATATGTTATTTAAAAAAAAACAATAGAATTAGATGTATTAATCATATCTTTGTTAAAGTTTTTATCTTTTGTTTATAAAATACGTAATACTTATATGTAAAACATGCTTTACTTAACAAGAACTAAAAACTCAACATTTTATGAAAATTAGCCATAAAATATATTGTGAAATTGTTAACAGTGTAATAAAAAATAAAAAGTAACTTAATAAAAATAAATAATAAGACAGTTTCTACGCAGACAGAAACAAATGAACTTCTGAACACGTGGACCAACTAGTCCTATATCGATGTTAGCACAAAATATTTTTTTATAACTAAAAAATCATAAATAAAATAGCAATGAGTTTTAAAGTAAAGACCACTAATGACTTATGTTACAAAAACTTTCCTAGTTTTTATTAATCACTATACAAATTACTACGTATACCAAAACAAATAGACATTTAATAATTTTACTTTTGCACTTTGTGCAAAAGAAAAATAAAAAAACACTCGTAGACGAACGCAGACGGCGTATGCGATGCAATAAGCTCCGTCTCCGCGCTTCTTTATGCAGGCATCAACATGTCTGTACACATTTAGGTTATTGAGATATATATTTGCATTTCCCAACTTGCATCTCTGCTCAACTAGCTTTATCCTAGAACACTAGCACACAATTTCATTTTCAAAAAAAATTTTTATGAAACTATTTTTGTGCATTTTGAAACAACTTCTTTTGCAGAAGTGTCGAGTCTATCTTGATACAAAATCACATATAAGGAATTAAGTGCTTGAGAAAGAAAGAAAGAGAGAGAGAATGAATGAACAAATGTTTGCTTTATTTGTATAAAGGACGCTCTGGGATATTATTCTCTAAAGCGCCTAAGTACATACATAAAATAAAACTAAACCAACCAAAAATAATTTGAGAGAGAAAGAGAGAGAGAGATAGCCGCGGCTAAGGTTCGATTAAGGAGCGCGTTGCAAAAACTCGGACTCGGTTATGCACGTTGTGGGACCAGCTGCAAGCGCATGCAAGTAACACCCCTTGGCTGCACCTTGACCCGATCTAACTTCGGTCGCGCGAGAATTACTCGCGTGTGAATCAAGATTAAGTAAGGTCGGTCTGACCTTACTTGCTGCCGACCACCAGACACGATCACCACGTGCGTAATCGTTTTCTGAAGAGGTAGAGATTCCGCCTCCGACTTCGTTCTTTATAACAATCCGCGGCCGATAAAGTCCGCGCATTTCTCTCCGTCTGCCCGGAGAGCTAGAGATTACGATATTATAGCTCGCGATCGATTTGATGGTATGTCCGATATGCAAGTCCTGAAATCGCATGTAAAATATTTCAGTCGATTTACAAAGAACTGAAATACACGCGGAAGATTTGTGAAGTATATTATCGTGTACTTATATCTGAATAAATCAATAATTTTAGAAAGAAAGAGAGAGAGAGAGAGAAAGAGAGAGGGAAAGAAAAGTATAAATAGAACATGTATTAATACATTTTTATATTTGGTAGTAGTCTTAGGTCCTGCGCACAATAGAGAAAATATTAGGAATAAGAATAAATATTAAATATTAGGAAAGGAACTTGAAATAATGTGTTACATTAAACAAGAGAAAAACAAAATAGATTAATTATTCCAAATTCTTATATTTTAATTTATATTTATTTTGTAATTTATTAAACAAGAGGACACAAAATAGATTAATTTTATTCCAAATTCTTATTTTTTAATTTATGATGCATTAATTTTATTCCATTTTCTTGTTTTGTAAAGAAATAATTCTACACAGAAAAAACACTTTATTTGGTTTGATTTACCGAATTTTGATTATCTCAACAAAACTCTCTTTTCTGTGCAATTTCTTATTTCTAATATTTAACATTTATTTCTATTCTTAATATTTTATTCTATTGTGCGCAGGGCTTTAAGCCTGCGTATTTTTCGTATTTATTAGTGCAATGTTTCTATTGAATTGTAAATGCGTTTGATATCCGCGCGAAGAGGAAAATGGCCACGAAATGTCATCTATCAACAGCGGAAAATTCGGCAGAAACATAGGTGACAACGCGCATCTCGATGCGCAGTTTCTGTTCATTATTGCTCGCATGTGCGACATTAAATGTCGGTATTACGTATTCGGTATATACATAAAATTACCACAAGCGCAATTCACCGAGCGTGATATCATAGTGATCCCCTGTCGCTACGAATTGCTATGTCGCATCGCTTACCGTATTTTAGCTCGATAGATAATTCACACACACACACACACACACACACACACATATAGGCGTTCATTAGAGCAATGAAATAGCGATTACGTTTCTCGCGATAGCCACGAGAAAGGGTTAACACCGTCTGGCCTTTCGCTCAACGGTTACACGTGAGCAAAATACAACCGTGACTCTTCGTGCGAAGAGTCTTTTAATTAACGATTTGTGAGAAACGAGGCAGATCGATCATTATCTTGCGTTTTACACGTACATATTTTGTTTTGCAAGAAGATCAATTCAATTTTTTTAGATTTTGCGGTTTTTTTTTTTTATTTAGTATCTAACATTTTGCGTGTATGAGACGCGTCTTTCTATTATAGATCGCATATCGCGTTTTTCTTCATCATTTATCAGTTTGTTCGTGATTAAGAATGTTACAGTCAATTTTTCTTGGAATAAACCTGATAGGTTCTGACGGATGAAATTCATATAACATTCTGTGTAATCTTTCGAAAGAAGAGCTAATCATTTCTCTTACAGAGAACGATATAATATTATGCATTTAAATAATATACATTTTGATGAAATTTTGTGTACATCGCGAATAAAAATTAAAACAAACGACTGTATTCGTGAAATTGATAATTGACACAGGGTCACGTTGTAAATTAAAGTTTTTTTTTTTTCGTAATATCTTCGCGCAAATGTAATTACATGCGTAATATTTACTTAACATTTGCTCGCAACGAAATAATATTTGCGAGATAACGTCGTATCGCTCGCTGATTTGATTTATTTTCGGGTTTGTATATAAAGCGTTTCGAAGTTCAAAGTTCACGCCGCTCTACGCCACGCGAAGGTTGCGATCGTAAAAGAAGGGACCTCATCAAAAGAGAGTTACTCCTGAGAAGGGGAGTTCGTGTATCCTATTTGCTTTGGATCGCGATGAATTATCCGATTTATCGTTTCAACGCAAATTCAGATTTTCGTGACTAATGATACTTAAGATTGTTTTTTCCCCCTCATTAAAAAAAAAAAAAAAAAGAAATCGCAAGCGCGTATCTATAAGCTGAATTATTTCCGAGCAATATAAAGTTTGTGCGGATTTAAGCAATGTGCGCAATGTATATGAGAAAAATAAATGTTACTCACAAACTCTATCTGATGACATATATTACTCCGAGATATAATACGAATAATTTTGTCGTGCTTGTGTGTGTACAAGTGGAGCGTAATATTTCGTCATGAAATACTTGGAATCGCCAGTCAAAGCAATTTTTCCAATAACGCGGCGCGTTCTCGTTCGCGCTTTGAATTTTGTAACATATTTTGCCCGGTTGTCTTGGCGCTTGGTTATACACAATTCCGTCGGTTTTGTCTTAAAACGTGTGTGTGTGTGTGTGCACGCGCGCGCGCGCGAAGTACTGTGTTTCCACGAAATTCAATACGTATCGCGGCGTGACATATCGTCGTAACGATAAAACTCTCGCGGACTCGCGTGCAATGTACGCAAAAAACAAAAGCAAAATCTTAAAATATATCACCGAAGTAAAATATGTATCTTTCCCAGATATTACATTTAAATTCAAAAGATAATATAGTACAACTCGATATGTTTCCCTCCTCATGTTTGTTTATTACCTGATTTATTTTTCTTATCACGACAGATTGAGACAGATGGTACTATTTTTCCTACCTAGTTTCAGTAAATCAATCTAATGAAATTTTATAATATAACATTTTCTCTGTTAATTTAAAAATTTTGCAACGTCTAGATGTGTGTATATATAAATATGTCTAAATACTTTTCGTGGAATTTTTTTTTTCGCGCGGTAGATACATATTTCGTGTAGATTATTGTGTGCGAAAGAAATGTTGCGAGATGCCTTTAATGGAAAAGCTTCGTAATCCATCTCATTCGAAAGGAAATACAATTTGTTACCAAGACTAGGATTGAAAAGGGCATCGGGAGCTATCGCCGGCCATAAATTCCTCTTCGGATTTACAAGAGGGTTACAACGTCGGTAGATCAGTGGCTCTCTTACACGGGAAACACGGGATTAGTGACATGTACAGTAAAATTTTGCAGTCGAACGCTTCGGGAAAATTCCGAAAGACGGTTTTCTTTTCACGGTCTTATATGCATGCCAAGCAATACTGTCGGATAATGCCGAGTAATGCCTAGAAAGAGAGAGAGAGAGAGAGAGAGAGAAGGAAGAAAGAGAGGCTAGAAAATCCGGCAACTACGTCGGATACTTTTATCGGACAGCGTTACTAATGGATTTGGTATCATGTTCTGCCATTTGCCGGGTAAAGCGGTGGCGTCGGACGGATATTCACGCGCGCATTATTTCCGCGTCAAAGCAATACTTACGAGGTCGGGATTTATCTCTTACGAGAGAGCGCCTAGGAATATTACGCATAAAGAAAAAACGTATCATTTCTCAGTATTCCATATGTGTTTTTGTAACACTTTTAAAAAAAATTTTTTTACGACAACGTAAAGGATTTAATAAATTGCGAGAAATTCTTCTTGTCGCGATCGTTAACGCAAATCACGACAACGCGATGCGTACTTGCTCGAAAACTACAGACGTTCCGACGCGCTTTTACATCCGTCGTCGTTACTTGCTTAATCCTTCGCGTACTTCACGTTCGCTCTTAAAATTTATCTTGCGCTGAAAAGTCGCTCGACGCGGTGGCGTCGGAGTTTCGGACTCGCCATATCCATTCGTAATCTAAATCTTTTTAATGCGTTTCATCGATCGGTCCGGCAGTCCGGAGTGCTTTACTCCACCAGCGAACTCTTCGATTCTCTCTCTCTCTTTCCCTCTTTCTCGCTTACTGCGCGCCGTTCCATTCATCTCAATTAACTTCTTTTCGGAATCGTGGAAACATTAATTGATCCCGGAATTATCCCGCCGTAGTTCCGCGATTTTACTCGTCTTTTTCTTGAGAGAAGAAAACGAGTCTCTTTTCGCGAAAGTGCGAAAAAATTTTACATACACACATCGACGCGATTCGCAAAGCACAGTTACTTAGCGCGTAAAAGTAAAAACTCGCGAATTCTAATTAGTGGGAGCGATATCTTGTTTCTCACATCTTCGTGTTTTCCGCTAATGTATTCTCACAATTTATACGTATGCAAATTGGTTGAAACTGTTAACAAATGAACCGCGTACGTGTATCATGTCGCGTGAGAATAATATATGTCGAAACTTCAATTAACAACAACCCGATCTATCGTTCGTAAATTATATATGCAAGCCGCGCCGCGCGGCAATTTGCCATCTTATCTGATCTAAAAGACGTTTAACTGTTTTTTTTTTCAAGTTCATGTCGTTTTTCGAAATTACTGCAGTACAATTATTTAATTATTTTTTCATGTATATATGTGTGTACACGTATTTTAGATACGCGTCTCTCTCTCTCTCCTTTTCTCTCTTTCTGTCGCTTTTTCGCCCTTTTTTTCTCTTGCAAAAAATTACACACAAAACTAGGATACCCTACAGCTTTTGATGTCACCTGTTCGCATCGCTTCTTTGTCTTCGTGCATCCACCTACATTTTCTCTATCTCGACCGATGTCCAGGCGAAGGTTGCAGTTTTACGGGAAAGATGTCGGTTGCATTTTACTGGCCTCTAAGTAGAAAAGTCCATTAAAAGCATGCCTGGCACATGCGTTCGTGAGTCAGCGTTTATGCGGACGTCGTCGTCGTCGTCGTCGTCGTCGTCGCCGCCGCTGTGAAAAAAAGCCGCCCGCATTCGTCTCATTACGAATATTTCGCGAAACTTTTCCGAGACAGGTTTTGAGATCGATTTCGATGCCCTTGACATATAGATAAACGAGCAACGTGTGCGTGTGTGCATTATTAAGATGATATAATAGCGGCCATAGAATTCAGCGACTGTTGATCACGTGGCATTTGAGGCACGCTGTGCGTACGCCTCAAGACAACTAAACTAGCAAACGTGCGCGCAACAACTTCCTAACAGGAATTATTAATTAATAGACACGTAACGCGCTACTATAACACGCGGCCACGTGGCCGTGGCAATGTTGGCACACTGATGGCAACCAGCAGGGCTCGTTACGTCGAAATTTATCGTTCATAACATCGTCGAAATGTATTCCCATGTTTAATGCATAACGAATACATCCGCGTTCAAATTCTCTCTCTCTCTCTCTCTCTCTCTCTCTCTCTCTCTCTCTCTCTCTCTCTCTCTCTCTCTCTCCCAAAATAATGATGATTCGCTTACTCACCAATATAGCGCCGGATATCGATCACACAAGGTGATTAAGTAGGTATAAATGTAACTGGAGTTGCTGGTCCGTGCTGCGGAAAATCGAAAGTCTGAAGGCGAACTTAGAAACTACCGCGCCGATATGAAAATGATATAAATTTTATTAGAGCAAAAATACAAGCACACGTATATATACAAAACGCACATACATACACACGCACGCACGCACGAACGTATAAATGTTAAAAAACATATTTTTTACGTACAAAAAGTTTTGCGGGAAATTTTACTAAAACGTGGGTGCTACAAATAACGTATTCCATTTTTTTTGTGAGGGTAAGCTGCATAACCGTGAAATAAAATAGCCGAGAAAAATGTTTGGCAGATCGAAATGCGGTTTCATACGTTCGTGTATATGTTTTTGTATAACGAACGAATTGAAATTTTATCGATTTCTCTATTGGGGGTGCGGTTATCTTTTTTTTTTTTTTTCTTTATTGGATATATTCGCCTTTGAACGGCGCGCTGTAATTGAAAACGAATGGACGGCATGCCAATAATTTATCTCGTCGATTAACGCTACGCGGGGAAAGATAATGCAATGAAAACCATCGACTCCTCCTTAATGGACGGTATCGCGCCGCCGCCGGCTGACGCCCTATCGTTGATGTAAAAGTGTTGATTCACGAACCTCGGCATTTAATGATAAGTATTGTTTTTCCAAGAGTTTTTTGTTGATCTAAAAGTTTTCGATCGCGAGCTAGATTCCGTTTACAATAAAACGCCAAAGTATACACGAAAAACACAGTTTTGCTATTATATAGACCGGCAAGAAAAATTTGCCGAGTCTACTTGAATTTTTGTTTCGAACGTCAACAAAACGTTTTGTTGGCCAAACAAAAGATTCAATAGACTTAGTTAATGTTGTTTTGCTGATTATATGGTAATTTTCTTGCTCTTCCATAGCAAATCTTTTTATCTACGATTACACATGTAAAATATGATTGTTCACATATAAAAAGTTATATTTTATATTTTTTTAATATAAATTTAGAAAATCATAAAATATATTGACTATTTAAACTAAATAGTCAATATGGAAATATATATACACTAAAAAGCGCCGAGTGCGTCTAAAATCAATTTGCGAGCGATATAAATTATGCAGGATTTTCTAATTGACCGTGGTATGTATTTGTGCATCGAGCATACGTCATTACGAATCCCATTACCTTTATAACCTTGTTTACTCGAGCCGGAAGGAAATATTTGCAACGCGGCGGTAAAACATCGCGCGACGCGACCGGCATGCGCTGATATAATTAATCGCCGACGAAAAGTACGATCTATCGCCAAGAATTCCTAATTGCGATAAACCACTATTGTTTCGCGATTCCGAAAGAATCCACACGGTAATAAATCAGAGGCGCTTGGCTCTGAAAAAAAAAAAAAAAGAAGTTTTAAAGGAGAACTAACATTCGCGGAAACAATATTTAACGTACATCGAATTAAACTTTTTTTTTTACAAGGTGGCAAACTCCAGTGTGTTAATTGTTTAATAATTTCACTTTCGTCGAGTCAGATCGATGACGATGACCCCATAATATGTTTCGTTTTTCGATATCTCTCGTAGCATCTCTCGTTTTTTGATATCGTTACATTTCTGTTTTTTTTCTTTTTTTTTTTTTTTTTTTTTTACGAATCCGTACTTCAAACACACCGTACTGCGAAAGCGCAATTGCGCGGATAGTTGCCTGCATAAAATCTACGCTAACACGACTAACTAAATCCCATCGGGAATTCTCGTCTCGGAGAGCGAGGTGGAAAGTCAGTCAGGGGATAAACGGGGGGAGGGAGAAAGGAGAGGTCGACGATGTTACAAGGAGGCACTTTTCGATCGAGTGTCCCCTCGAATGCTCTTCGTAGATTCGTGAAAGCCTCCGCGCCGACGACAACGACGACGACCGGCTCGTCGTGCTCGCGCGAATGTTGAAGGTACACCCGGTACGTATCTACGTACGTACGTGTACGTACATATTCTCGTCGCGCACATAGGGACGCCTATGTACTATTTCACAACGCGTTGAATGCAACAGGATCCACTTCAGAGATCATACGCTCGGAGGAGTGCATCCGACTCTCTCTCTCTCTTTCTCTCTACACGAGAGAGAACCGGAGAAAGAATGGCGGACAGAAATGTATGCGCATGTATATACGGCCTCTTTTTCTCTTTTTGTTTCTCTTGAATACTTTTTTTTTCTCAGCGAGTTCATATTACTTAACCGAGCTGTTTCGAGCCTCAATACACGACTATCATTAAGCAATCAACGAGGGTAGCATGTTTTAAATTGCTTATCTCGTTGTTCGCGAATCTTCACTCGCGGTCGTGATATCGCACCTGCCTAATGTTTTAAGTAATCTATTAAGTAAATTAACGCGTTATACATTTATGAAGTAAATACGTACAATTGATATTTATAGATAGAATATTTTGTGATAATAACATTCAAGTTTTTGTATCACTTATGAGCTCAAATCAACCGGATCAAGTGTCGAGAATATTTTTTTCATTTTTATATTGACGTTATCTTCCATGTTATATAATATATATATATCACGCGCGTAGCTCGCTATAAAACGGAGAAAGAAAACGCTTACGTTCCTTTCTTGCTGGCGTAATTTCCGATTTTATTTCGATGTTCGCGCGCTGACGCCAGCATTACAAAAGTTCAAATGTGAAGCTCTCCTCCCGTAATCCTGTCGTCGTCTTTTCATCGCACGATGCACGATCGTTAGCGAGGCGCTTTTCGCTACGCTTTTACAGCCAGATAGTTAGACGATCGTCTCTACGTTTAAGATTTAAGAGATATCTGGTAAACACAGTCGGCGGAATAACGATCGCTTTCCTTAGTCTTTCGTTTCCGACAAACGCTTTCTCTCTTTCTCTTTTTGCACGTCGTTTTTCCGCGCGATATTACGGCGCGCGGCGCCCGGTTCGAAACGCGGCGCGCTTTTAAATTTTATGAACCCTTCTCGCGCGCATATCCGTGTCATATTAAACTAGCTTTCACGAAGCCGGAAATACACGTATATATGTATGTTCGGCCGCGTTCGCGAACAAAACCGAAGAAATTAAGGGTGTAGGTACCTCGGAACGACCCCGATCGACCTGAAATTTTACACATAAATTGTGTTTGATGTGAGAAATAAAGCGCGCGTGGCCTCAACTTCGGGAAATAAAACACAAATTTCTTGAAGATGTTTTTCGAGTTCGAACCGCGTTAGTGTCATTTTTATACCGACGTTTCGTGAACATTTCAGTTCACTTCATCGGGGTTTCGAGAGCAACCTGATATTATCGATGAAGTGAACTGAAATGTTTGACGAAACGTCGGTATAAAAATGACACTAACGCGGTTCAAACCCAAAAAACATCTTCGAATGTTGATGCAACACACCGCGAAAGAAATCAAATATCACAAATTTCTTTTTTAATAATAACTAAATCGACTAATCGACTAAAATCGACTCCATATGATATATATATTAATATGTAATATAATATATATATTGGGTTGGCTAATAAGTAATGTCGGATTTTTCCGCAGGGAAACCAATTTGATGCAAATGGTTCTAAACGTTGGATTTCGATATTCCTAATATTTCAATAATTTCTCGTGTGGTATAATGCGGATTATTTTCAATTAGACTGGATATTTGATTTCTTTGTTGTTATCAATCTCAATAGGTCTGCCAGAACGTGTCTCATCGATCAAACTCAAAATCTCCATCACGAAATGTTTTGAATCATCTTTGCACCATTCCTTCATTCACAGCACTAACACCATGCACGTAAGAAATCTTTGTTGTTGTTTGTACCGCATTTTTACCTTTGCGAAAATAAAAGAGCATAATTGCACAAACAAATATTTTTTCATTATCTATGTTTAAATCAAAAAATGGATCACAATATAATGAACTTATTTTTGGTTACACATTCAAATCTCAGCTTTTAAATTATTATCGCGTTTCAAGATTATGAATAGTCTTGTGTTTCAAAAACAATAGAAACGACCCTACGGAAAAACCCGACATTACTTAGTGGCCAACCCAATAGTAGTTTTATTAAGTGTGAGGAATGTCTGAAGCATCGGACGATGGACCTAAACATTGCTTTGCACGAAAGTTGCAAATTCACTTTCTGCGGAAACCAAGATCTACTCTCTGTCGTCTGGTGCGTCGAATGCACTAGCTATAATTATATCGTTTCACATGCAGAGAGAGTTTAGAACTTTCCACGCAAAGCGAAGTTCAACCCAAAACTTATGTGTCTAGTTTTCTGGTAGTGGAGCCTCCCCGCGGAGAGGCGGAACACACATTTTGCCTCCACGCATACACTTTTTAACGCGAAGAGGTTTCACATGGGTCTACAACTTTCCACGCAAAGCAAGGTCTATCCTATATCATCCCGATGCTTCGGATGCAAAACTAGGTCTATAATTATATGACTTTACACGCGTTTGCGACTTTCCGCGCAAAGCAAAGTTTATCTCTCGATGCTTTGGATTTTTCATTGTAAGAACTTCGCATTGCGAATAGAACTTGTGTGAAATATAGAAGTCATTTGAAAGTGTATTTTTCATCTATTTCTAATAGTTTGATATTAATTAGTACTAAATATTTTTGATAGAATCGTTTTTGTAAGTTTCACATTAATTTAAAAAAAAAGATTATAATAAAATTAAGTTAGAAGTAGATATGATATATAAATATATATAAAATAATAATATATATAAAATATGATATATAAATATATATAAATATATATAAAATAATATATAAAAAAAGTATATTTCGGCATAACATCCTGCAAAATGGCTCTTATAACCTATTCATATTTCTTATATATAAAATATATATAAGTAGATATATAAATATATATAAAATGTATACATATATAATAGGTATATATGGTAAATATCCTTATGAGATTACATCTAAAAAAATCTAATCTATTTCTAACTTAATCTTACTATAATCTTTTTTTTAAATTAATTTGAACGAAACTTGCAAAAACGATCCTATTAAAAAAATATTTAGTACTAATTAATATCAAACTATTAGAAATAGATGAAAAATACACTTTCAAATGACCTCTGTTTCACACAAGTTCTATTCGATGAAAAATGGAGTCATATAGAGTCGATTTTAATTACCAAATAAAAAAATTTGTATTTTATTTCGCGAAGTTGGGACCACGCGCGCTTTATTTCTCACATCAAACAAAATTTATGTGTAAAATTTCAGGCCGATCGGGAGCAGAAGTCATCCCGAAATTAACGCTTGGTGCGATTTGCCTTTGCGTTTTGTCTTTGCAAAAAAATCGCAATAACACATTTATCACGGCGATAATAATTAATGTGATTAATTGTTATTATATATGATAACGTGACGCTATAATTATTCAGTCGCAAGTCTATAACGACGGTCGTGATTCGAGCTGTTGTAAACTCGAGCGTGTACAATTACGAGATCAATTACGCGCTCGCAACATTGACAACGAGATCGTTCGCATGTTGTTCGCGAAATGAGAGATTCTCGAGATTCATCATTTCCACCCGTCGATCATCGTGTCGATCGTTCGCGGAGCAAATCCGTCCGTTGTATTCATGCACCGAACATCGGCTAACGAATCGGCGATCGTTGAGCGCTAATTGCGCGCGACGACTAATTGGATGATCACGGCCGTCGACTCCGTCTTACATACATCCTTCGGATGGAATGCCGCTGCCGTATTCCACTTTCACGGGAAACTCGCGCGTTATTACGGATCCCGAGCACATCGTCCTCGCTCGTCCGCGTTGTTAATTTGCACTCGTAATTTATCGGGTAACGTTAAATGAACTCCGGAACGCTCGTTGAAAAACTTCCGGGACACCCATTAGCCGAGTAATGTAGATTTATATACGAGAAAGCATCGATTACTGCTGCATGCTTCCCCATTGTGTTTCCACCGATGTCGCTCTATGTGTCAAAGCGTTGCAACTTTTACATTTACTCGATCCGTTTGTATGCGTGCGCTACTTACGCAACGTTGATTTATAACAAAGCCGTTCCTCTTTCTCGGTTGAATTGGACAATGTCGACGCACACAGGACGATCAAACCTTCGACCAAAATGACGAATTTCAAAAATGCAATCTGTTTGCACGAAATGTTCTGAGCATATTTTTTGTTTTAATAAAAAAAAAGTGTGAAAAATTTTTATCTAAAAACTTTTTTTTTTTTTAATTAATTATATAAACATTAAAAAAATTAAAAATAAAACGTTTTTTTTTCAAATATTTGTTTAAATTACGGATGTTGTAGAACTAGATTTACATTCAACTCGGATCGTTAAAGAAGCAACCGTCACTTTCGCAAAAAATATTCTCCTATTTTGTCGTATTTTGTTGCATTGTTGAGACAATGTTGGTAAAAAAATGCACAAATTCACAATTGCAATTTTTCTCAGAGAGATTTATGAATATATATATATATATATAAGAGGAACAAGAACACGTAAAAAATATATTGCGAACAAAAGGCGTTGTCTGATCGAGATGAGGAAAAATGTATATATATATATATATATGTATTCGCCACTGTGCCGTGTTTCATTATATGCAGGGGAATAATACCACATTTTCTCTTTTTTTTCTTCTGTTCGCAGCCGACAGCAGCTTCCTACTGGCAAACGCCCAGATCGTCGACTTCCCGATCGTTTATTGCAACGAGAGCTTCGTCAAGATCTCCGGCTACAATCGCGCCGAGGTAAAGTACAAGTACTTTATTTGATACAATAAGAGACACTTGATTTTTCTTTCTTGTTTTCCGCTAATCGTTTCCGTCCGTTACATCCATTCGACATCGTCGTTGATAAGAACATTTTTTTACAGAACGGAATTTGTCCTACGATGCGCGTGTAAATGCACG
Organism: Pseudomyrmex cubaensis; assembly: GCA_014825685.1. NCBI lineage: Eukaryota > Metazoa > Arthropoda > Insecta > Hymenoptera > Formicidae > Pseudomyrmex > Pseudomyrmex cubaensis. The sequence continues at coordinate 27,764 of QVOA01015107.1, forward strand.
AAATGCACTTTTCACGTGTGTGACGTCGTATACTAAAATTAATTAACTAATTACGCAGAGAACACACGTACGTAAATACATATGTGTAAAACGTCACACATTTATTTAAATTGTTAAGGACATTTATTCATTTTATTACACACGGTGAATTGTGTCCAATTATCCGTATCGGAAAATATCCGCGACCGCCGATTTCTCTTACAATTACCACTGGAATTTCAATAAACAGAAATACAATAGTTTTAATTTATGCGTTTCTCAACTCGTGAAGTGTTTATTATTTCGTTCAACATCGTGATATTTTCGCATTGTGTGTTTGAAAATGTTTGAATTGACAGGTAATTACGTTATTATTACGTTATATGTAACTCTGTTTTAATAAAAAAATAATAATCTTACACACACAAAAGAGGATCAATCGCACAAGTTAATTAAGCACGCACAAAATTTAATCGAGATTAAACGTACTCCCGACATCGCATATTGCGCGTTATTCGACATTTGTTTTGTATTTAAAATGATTCGATCTCCCCGCATATATATATATTTCGAAATATATATTCTTTGATGTGTTCAACCGCTATGAGCAATGGCACGTTCTTATCCACCGCCATCCTTCACCCTTCGGTACGAGAGTGGCGAACGGATAAGGGGATTTAGCGACTAGCAGGTTGATTCATCGACATCGATTTATAGTCGCGCGCGGAGGATAAGAGAGGCTGAAAAGAGAGAGAGAGAGAGAAAGGCAAGAAGTCGAGAGATAATATCGCGTTGGACAACCCCTTCCGATATCGAACTCTCCCGCAGTGAAAGGTTAATAACTAATTTGCCTAACCGCTCACTATTCACTCTTTACTACCCTGAATTGATACTCATCCACGATTTAACGGATATAGGCGAGTGTGTGTTCAATCGTGAGAAATCTCAAAAGAGTGCAATGGAAAAACAAACAAAAAAATGACGAGTACATACAAGTGTGCTATTTGAAATTGCACACTTTCGCGATAAGTACGATCGATGGAATGTTAAATAGTTTCGATAAACAACTCGGTGAAAACAAATTAGAATTTTTTTTTGAATTTTATATTAACTTTTTGACTTTTATTCTTTTGACTCAAAGTTTTTTAATTTATTATAGACTTACTTTTCCTATATTTACTTAATTGTTCGTTGCAGACATCAATGCATAGACATCTTATTGTTTTTGTGCGTATGTCTGTATCGGTTGTTTGCTGTATTTTTCGACTCACATTAATTAACGGTCTTTGTGATGACTTGTCAAGTTAGGTGTGTGTGCATATGTTTATTTATATTCTTGAATATTTTTGTATCTTTTTGTTCAACGGGTGTTTTCCTATTCTTTTATTTTCATTTTTTATTGTTCAGTTTGCTGAAGACGATCAACAATAAATTTTGATCGAAACGTCCGGATTAAACTACGTTTTAAATTATTGTTCTGCTCGCTACCACCTTTTGGACCGTCGGCTCTTTAGTTTCTTTCTTCTAATTTGATGAAATGTCATCTTTTACTTTCTAATAACTCGCACATCTTTGAAATAATTTGTGTCAAATATTTTTTCTGCGTGATCGTTGCCATAAGATTTCTTCAAATCGATGTAGTTTTTTTTCGTACATATTTTTTTCGTATACGATGAAAATTCGAGGCGAAAGAAATTTCTTTCAGAGTAACAGACATAAATCATGTATGCCAAGGGTAAACAGGAAACACGGGAGAATTCACAGTACATACGAGGGAGATCTCTCGTAAAAGTACCGTCATGAGAAACACACAAAAATTGCTTCTCGCAGTTACACGTCGAGCATCTTGAATTATTTGATTCCGCAATTCGGCTCTGGCGGGTGGAGTCTTGAGCTTTAGCGTTCCGACCAAAGCGTTCGACGATGCGGGTAGTCGAAGCAGTGTGGGTACACCCGCGTTCGTATGACTCTCAATGTTCCAATCCTATTGTTCGGGAAGATACATGGATTTCGGGTTTGTGCGAACTCCATTACTGGAAACCGGATTGAACATGCTTTCGTGGAAGGTTTACGCGGCAGGAAAAGCCCCGAACAGAAGTGGCGGCGAAACGAGGAGGGGCGCAAACCGCGCCGCACTTTCAATCACGTTCGAGAGTATTTTGCAACGGAGAATCAACATTTTATATGTATTTTATTTTTCAACGGTAAAAAATAAATGTTTGAATGTGAAACTTGTAACTTTATTGATGAAAAACCACGTGACTGTTCTCGCATTTGTAATAACAAATAAAAAAAATATGTAAATTAAATTTAACATATATGTAAATTAAATTTAAAGTAGGGGAGACCGGGGCACATTGTGACATGCAAATTATATTATTAAAAATAACAAACTGTACACCATATTATGTAATATTGAGTTACATTACATAATAGTCACATCCTTTAGCTTTAAGAAAAAAAAAATATTATGTTCATATATCTTTATGCAAACAAAGTTATTTAATAATAAACACGATCGTGCAAATTTGTCAACGTGCCCCGTATCCAGTTGTCACATAAGCCAAAATTCTGATTTTCTTGGGTGTAAGATCAAAGTAAATATATCTGAAGCACGTAATATATAACTAACTAGTTCTTCTTCTTGTAAATCACTAATAAAAATCTTTTTTGGTTTAGCAT
>QVOA01015108.1:0-20820 GCA_014825685.1 Pseudomyrmex cubaensis
TTTATTCTTATTCTCATTACATATATATATTTCTATTTAGTGTCGTCTTTTATTTATTGAAACATTTTTATTGAAAATTCCATCCTACATATCAGATTCCAAAATTCATTCTTTCAATAATAAGACAATGTGCAAATTTGAATTTTACATTTTATTAATCTTACGATTAATAGTTTCTCTACAAAAAAAAAGATAAATTACTATTATTAATGTTACAAATGCTATTAATACTATTCATTCTATTAATCTACAATAGATATGATAGGTACTCTAGAGTTTTAAATAAATGAACAAAACAAGCCAATAGAAATCCAAACACGGTTGTGTTTTTTTAATTTTTTATTGTTATGAATAGATTGTACAAACGTTTCAATCGGGGGATGTGGTTTTTATTAATACTTTTAAATTATGATATCAAACTAAAGCGTGATATGTATAAATTTCAAAGTCGAAATCAAGATTGTTATTACAAATGTCATGTTGTTAAATCAAAGTAAAGAAGTAAATTGTAAAAAAATTAACGGCAACATATAAACTTCAATTGTATATTACACATATAATTTACACATTGTTAAACAAAAATGACTAAAACATTGTTAACTAAAAATGAACATATACTCGTAGTATATGTTTTGTATTGCCCTATAGTTTGTATTAACAAATTTATAATGATAAAAAATTAAAAAAACACACAATTATTTTTAGATTCTTGATCTGTTTCATTCATTTGCTTAAGAATACTATTTTAATTATAAATAATAGTATTTTAATTATTAAATTATTAAATTTTGAAAAATATTATTTTAATTTCGATAATTTTGCGAATTGTTAAACATTTTTTTCTTTTGAACGTGCATTTCTCTTATTAGAGATAAACATATAATATCGGAGAGAAAATATTATTGTATTTTTTCTTCTACGTTGCGGTGTTCATAATGTTTTGGCACAACTCGTCTTTGACCACCGCGAGGTTAAGACGCCACCGAATTGTCGCGCATAGTCTTCGTGTGGCGCAGATGGCACATACCGGGTTCAATTGGATGACAAAAGGCACGTTTACGGACAATACGTGTCACCGAGCTACAGAATAGCCGCCCCCTTTTGATATACCACTGGCAGCTAAGTACCCTAATCTCACTGTCACTGACATCATTCGCCACTGACAATGTTCGCGGTATCATTAGGACTGGGTCGAAGCTTTTATAAGTCCTGGACACTTCTATCGTCGATAGAAAAACTGGCTTTAATAAACGGATATACGTTACGACAATTTTATTAAAAGACAGATCTCTCACGTTACATAAGTCTGCATCACGACAATGCTAGATTGCATTGATTAAGAAAAATAAAACGTTCAGAAAATTAAACTACGAATATGAAAGCAATTTTTTTCACATGAAACGATATATCTTTCTAAATAAAAATGTAACGAGAGATTTTTTTTTATTTCAATCTTGCTGCGACTGTTTTTTCATTTTTATTATGAGATCTAGACATCGCGTTTTTTCTGATAAAGATAATCCTGTGATTTGAATTATGACGTTGCAATCATCGCGGACAAATGAACGGTACCTTGACAAATGAACGGACGGAGGCGCGTCCCCTTGCGCACGGTCCCAAAAAGGGATGCCAAGAGATGGGAACGGGGAGATCATCTAGCAATCCCCCGAGAAAGTTAGATTGGCTAAATAGAAAATTACGATAGAAAGGAATATATATATATACGTTCTGTCGCGAAAATATTATAAAATGTTTAGACAGCACTGGACACCTGCGATACATAATTGAACAATCATCGTAATTAAATTGATGACTCGCCGATGACTTAAAAATCGACAGCGTTATTAATAGCGCTCTCTGATCGAATCGATTGAAAAGAAGCTATATGTCCTATAACTTTCTGAAAATATATGATAAATTAATTGAATCAAACGATCATACGATGTGTTAGTTAAATGCGTTGGTTAAATTTGCGCGCGACTATAGCCAATCTCCAATTAGCCGAGTATAAAGTTACGGTAACGAGAGTTCGCGATTGCCAGTATCAAATAAATTTAATCTGTTTCGATCTTCATGGACATGTCTCTCGCCACGCGATTCAACACGCTATTTTTCTATTATCACTTTTATGTCGAATTACTCAGAATAACTGTGCTTAACGTGTTCTATTATTGCGCAGAGAGTGAAATAAAAAAATATAGATTATTTACATTTAAGTACAGAAATAGGGTATTTTTATTTAGTAAATCACACAAATTTTAAATCTTCGTGCGAATTTCTCTCTCTATTGTTACATCACTTTTCTTTTCTGAATTTACTCTATTAACACTGCGATCAGATCGACAATTCGATTTGGTATTCTCAGCAGGGCTCCGATTGTCCAGATGCTGCAATAAAGTCATCTGTGTAATAATGGTATATGTGCAATAATGTTCTGTGCAATGTGTAATCAGATATGAGATCTGTGCAAAGATCATGATGAACAATCGGGATCTGCGCAAAACTTTTCTGCACAACCAAGATCTAGACAAACGGGATCTGAGCAACAGTCAATCTGAACAAATAAAATCTTGATAAACGAGATCCTCCATAAAACATACGCAATATTATGTAATATCATGTACCTACATTGTACGATAGTCACATCCTTTAACAAAATAATATTACTTTTATATATCTTTATACAAAAAAATTATTTAATGCTAAGCACGATTATGCAAATTTGTTAATTTATCTTATTCTCATCTGCACGACAGGAAGATTCTTTTTTTTTTCTCAACGAGCAATGGATGAAAATAATTTTTCATCGCCGTAACTTCCGTCCCGACTTTCTGCGCCGTTTTGTCGTTGTCTTTCTTTAAAAGACCGACACTGATATCTTCCTCCGCTAACAATGCTCGCCCTCGATGCGGCTTGAATTACGGCATCGCAACCGGTCAGAGTGGATAAATGGTACCTGATCCCACTTGCCATGGCACGTGATGCAAACTAGGGTCAAGAAGCGGCGGGGATCCTCTGGACTAGAAAAGGAGAGATGCACCACGAGGGGAACGGGGGAATTAATGGTGCATCGACCTCGCGTTTTACCGGGAGAAAGAGAGCGTCGTTTATTGTTCGGGGATATAGGGTGCATCTCCTCCGCACGAAAGTAGCAAAATGTAATATAAACTGAAATAGATTCGACTCTAAGTAGCAACGATGATGATACAACTTGCGAACGGCGCACATACAACACGACGACGATCGATCGAACATTCAAAGATGCGTTCGACTCGAACGTGTTTGGAACACGTGCGCACAAATTGTTTCTGCGCTTGTGTGTCAACGATCAATTTTTTTGTTTTTTCAAGTTAGGTATCTTTATTTACTTTCTCTTCAAGTGTTGGTTGTGACAATGATTAATTTAGGTTTATGTGTTGTTGTTAATTATTTTTACAATTTGGTTTCTTTACTTTAGATTTGATTTAACAACATGTTTGGTAGTTAATGTAACAACTTGGACTTTTTTTGTTTTAAAATCTATACATCGTTTTTGTTTAACATCATGATTCAAAAAGTATTGATAAAGATCCAATCGTTTGCGTTTTTTCGAAATTTGTTCATAATAGTAAAAACTTAAAAAAACATTTAAAAAAACACAACAAACAGTGTTGAACTCTTATTGGTTTCCATTTATTTACCTCATTTCTGTTTGTTTGTTTGCAATAATTAATTACGTGGCTTGATTATTTTCGTAAATAAAATGATCGGTAATTAATACAGAGATGTAATAGTGCTTTGCGCGAAAACTATGATACGCACCCAACTTTTCGTACGATACGAAAAATTCAAAATAAAATAGCTCGGAAATCATATTGCTGTATTGCATACGGTTTGGCGAGGCGCAGTCACGAGTTTTGTAGAAGATTTTCGCGAGCATGAGCGAACGGGGGAAAGAAGGTGGCAAAGACGAGAAAGACGCGCAAGCTGTTTCGCGAGAAAACTTTTGAATTATTTCTCTTCGCCGTTTCTTCAACTGGAAGGCACGTCGCGGCGAGATATTATATCCCGTAAGACAAAGTCTTATACACCAGTGAGCGAGGAGGGAAGTTCCTTTCTCTCCCCATCTTTAACATCGTTTCCGTCGACGGGAGGATGCTGTTGCCGGTTTCGTTTTGTTGCGAAAGTTGTGGCCGGCGTGCACATGATCGGATAACGACGTTGTTGCTAATGGAGTCTCCGCGACGACACGGAAAATACGAGTCTAAAGCCCTCTTTCATCGTTTCGACGAATGATGTATCATTGTTGTCCCATCGTTTATCATTCGGAGACTCGCAATGTTTTTTTTTTTTTTTGTTGCTTCGCTACCGTAAAAGCTGAAGCGCGTCCAGCGATAATGTGATTATCGGGGCTTATCTTTGATTTTCGGACAAAGTAATATTCGCAGAATTTTCCGCACAATTCTATTTTCTATTAAAAAAAAACACACACACACACACAGTTTCCATCCATTTGAGTTATTAGTTTTCGCGTTTTGTTTTCCATATTTTTTTCCCATCCTCTCGACCTGCATTTTTTTGCACTTTCGGGCAAAACGTGACGTGGAAGCAAAGCGATGGTACCGTGAAATTGGGACAACCGATTCAAGAATCGTTCTGTTTTTATTTTTCCGTTCTTTTTGCAAAAGCTGCGCACGTGTCCAGCAGACGAAAAACACGCGATGACAAGAATACTTGTAAATTGGAGGGAACACGTATATTTTGACACACTTGAATAAACATTTTTTATAACATTGCGTTGTTATTTTATTTTAATCATAAAATAACAAATAATAATTCTAAATATCTCTCTGTGTTTATGCTGTTTGTATTTTTCGTGGTTAATATTTTCGGATGTGCAAATAATAATATATAAATTTCTATTATATTCCCTTATAGACAAGCATCCCCATGAGATATCTTTCGTAATTGTGTGTGCCGCATTTCCGTAACGTCGGCCATTAACGCTAACACAATTTTCATTATCTTGCAGGTACCGGCGACCCCATGAATTAGTTACTCTGCGTCGTGGGGAAGAGAGAGGAGCCATCCGGTACTCGGGTCGGCGTGCGATGCGCTCGTGAATCATCGCCCGTCATTATGCAACGGTGAACTTCGCCGCTTCCGTCCGTGCATACGCCAAGTGCAGCCGGAATTGCCGCCGCGCCGAGGGAGTTCGCGGATTCATGGAATCGTGATCAGGTAGGGATGATTTCGGTGTCGTTGCAGCGCATGCCAAGTATAAGTACCGCCGCGAGATTTATATGTCAGGACCGGAAACACGCGCCGATCGGGCTCGGTATCTAGGTCGGTGACGCAACGGCCACATAAGATGCGAAATTTCCGCTGAGAATGGGGTCGATTTCGTAGAATCGACGCGAACTCAAGCGTGCGACGTTTCCCGAGATACATTTAACATAGCTGGAATTCGCAACTTGGACGTGCGCATTTGAGAGAATTGGCGCGTTAAACTTACTGATAATGTTCAATATTGTTTTACGAATGTGACTTATTCAAGTCGAAGAGACCTATTCAATCAGTTCAGTTAAAAAAATCGAATACGGAAATGTCACAGGTGTCATTTATTAAATTTATTATTATTATTTTTAAATAATTATTTGCAACAAAATAATAACGTAATGTTTAAGTAACTAATTTTTTAAATTGATATTTTGTGTGTGTGCTGATGTTTGATTATTGCTACAGTGTTTTTATATGTGTACACAGTAAAACTTCTCGTGTACTTGTGTGCGTGCACACACCACCCTTTTCATTTATTACGAGCACGTGCATTTCGCGTTCAGCACTTCACGGCGCACCCCGCTCTTTATATCGGATATAGGTCAAGTGTAAGCTGTCAATATTTCGTTTTCCATATTTCACCAACGAGGTGTTGGCTCTCCACACCGCGAATATTTTTCTTTTTCACATCTCTCGCCATACATTTCGACATATTGACTTCCAACCGTAAATCTTATTTTCATCATCTCTATTCAACGTGCTCTTCATAATTATTCAATGCTTTATCAAGTTTTTAATTAAAATACATATCTCTTTTGAAGGCTATTGAATATTAACAAACTGATGTTATAAGTTTTAAAATTGTTGGAATAAATTTATGTGTTGTTTTAACTGTATGTTGCACAGTTTTATGTATTATTCAAAGAGCAACAATTTTATACTGCATCTAAATTGGGGATGATCTCCATCGCAAAATAATTGTCCCGTCGAATTTATTGACCTTCATGACATCGGTGTTCCCCCCCCAAAAAAATATTGCAACCCACTTTCAAAAACGAGGAAGCAGGTTTGTTGCGTGATAGTCGCATATTTCTGATTGCAATAAGAGAACTAAACGGGCAAAAAGCAAGTTTCTACTTCCGCGGGACGTATCACGTTCGCAAAGATACGTCGGAATTTTCGGAGTGTCTCTCGGTTGCTGTGGAATTCTCTCTGATTCTAGGAATCCTTTTATGAGAACGACGGTGTCGGGGCGATAATGTCTCGTATAAAGTTCCGTGTCCGGCAACAGAAACGGTAGCGAGACAATTGTAAGCTTACAACGGGGTGCCGTTACACCCCCGCTGAGTCCTTCTGCGCTCCGTATATATATATATATATATATATATATATATTCTCAAGCTACACATCCGCTCGTATTCTGTTTATATGCGTCGTATTCTAGCGAGATCTGTGTGGCCACCTTATCTCTTTATATAGATATCCGATCGAAGATTTTACCACGACAATAGACTCGACCGAATCTTTATCTTTCCGAGATTTCCATCCGTAGATTGCATTTTTTGCTACATCTTTAAAAACATTCTCGAAAGAAAGAGATGCAAGCTGTAGATTTTGTAAATGCAAATTTACACAGAAAAATCTGTGATGCAAGAGAGATAGTGATCTTTCTATGAAGAATAGATATTTTCTCATATATTTTTCTGCTATTTACATTGTTATATTTATTTAATATTCTGTCACTTTACATCACATAGGAGATTTTTGGCTGAGAAATTTGCAAGATGATAACTTGATAGTAAACGCAATTTAGCGGCGTGATGACGCTTTAACTGACACAGAAGCAATGAACATAATACCTCTCTTGCGCGAAATATTATATATCAGGTGAAAAGATGACTCTCTCTCTCTCTCTCTCTCTCTCTCTTTCGTGCAGGTGCGCATTGCCAGTAAACTAACTTTCCCGCTTCGTCAACAGTGTACAATAAATGTCCGCGCGAGATGCGCTACGGGGTGAATTTAATAATTGCGCGAATCCGCCATCTTTGTCCGGGCCCCGTGTAGCACGACGAGGCGTTAATTACTTCTACCATTACCATTTCAGATTGAATCGCGGACTAGTTGCGCCGGAGTTCATTACGCGCGCAATCTTCCTTATGAATAATTTTGCATTTGTTGTTATCGGAGCTCAATGAGAGCTTTTTCGCACCGCTACTTGAGGCAATCGATCGAGGAGATGGAAATACAAAGTCGAGAGATTTACCGAGTGACAAACATAGAATCGGTAAAATAGGTCGAAAGAAAATAAAACGAAGGCCCGATATGTAAATACAAATTAACATGACTATAACATATACTCATCATCATTTTTGCGATATGATCTTGTAAAAGAAAAAAGAAAAAATTGACTTCTTATTCGGCGTTATATCGGCGTGTTCGTCTCTTTTGTACAGATTTGTTGATGACGCCAAGGGCATGGGAGATCCAGCATCCGGATCTTTATCCTAATTACGAATGGCGTCATTCGTTCGTTCTCAAAGAAGGGGAGACGTTCTTCTTCTCTCTCGCTCCTGTTTTTGTTCTCCTTTTCTCACTTAGACAGTCCCCACATATTATGCAGTGTGTGGGTACGCGATACGCCGTCGTTTATAAAATGTGGGCCACTTCAGTACGCAGATCGTCGATGCGCGGACCGCATTACTCGTCGCCGAAGTCGATCGTTGGTTATAACGCGATGATGATCGAGCTCGTTCCGTTTCAACGTTCGGCTGTTAGACTGTTTCAGTGGTGCCGTTGGCTGCTTTATTACCTTTATGCGAACATATCGTATCTCGGTGAGTGCAATTAAAGTGATGGTGTTAATTTAAAGTATGATCAATTTTCTTCGCAGAGACAAACAGATTGAACTATCTCTGTTGTCATGTCTCTCTCTTCGCACTTGTGCCACAAAATTATTATAATTTGCAAAGTTATTTTGTAAAATAATTAGAAATACGTTATTTATCGTTTGATAATATCATTTGACGGCCATAGTCAAGGCTGATGAGAAATTAAAGCAAGAAATAGTCTAGTTTAGTAGCATTTTTTTCATAATCACCACAAATTTATATTTTTGTTTTCTTCCTGTAATATCCAAGTTTATTTATTTTTTCTAATTCATTTATTACTTCTATTTTTATCAATTTTAATATTTTTATGTGCGATTTACGCCGCAATAAAATTTCCGCGCGATAACATCTGTGACATTTCTGCCAGAAAGTATGCCGATTATCTCTTTTCGCGAGAAGATATCCGTAGGCGGTGCACAACTTGACCTTTGTAAGAGATAACGCGCGTTCTGTCATATAACATATTAAAAGATATATAAAAATAGAGTTACGAGCTTATAATGGCATGAATAATTAAACGAGTCTACTATGTAATGTTATAAATGGGGCGATTAATAAGTATCCTAAACGACACATAGATAGTAATATCACATTGTCGCTGAGTCATTGATATCACAAGTTTCATCCTTCGGAAGAACAAACACCGGTTCATTGTCGCACGTAATTTTTGCGCTCCAAAATAATATATTTAGCTATTTAACATATAGCCGAAATATAGCATCGATGATTTATTGTTACTTGAACATTTCTTTTCATCGAGATATTTTTTTAAACTCGAAAATAAACGTACGGAGTCACGTTTTGATTAATAAGGCGAGTTAGGTAGCAATTCGAGGTCAACTCGTGAATTTTAGCCATTGCGACAGTTGAAGCCGGTAGATCGTCGTCAAAAATCAACTGAGAGAGCGTCTACTTTAGCGAGCTGTCACACAAACTATGTGCAATAATAAGCCAGCATTTGATATTTGTTCCTCTGAAGGATGTGAAACTTGTCAGCGACAACAACGTGTCGTTTCGAATATTTATCAGCCGCTTCTCGCGCACTTACAAAAAGTAGTGCTTACCAGATCTCACCGATGTGAATTTCTTCAAACAATGCAGTACCTTGAATGACACTTCGCATTTATCGCTGACGTTATCATTTGCATGAAGGAAAGTCACTTAAACTGTTGTACTTAAACTGACATCTCAACTGCGATACATATAGAGAAGCTAGTCAAGCTGTCGCTGACCGTAGATGCCTACATGTAGAAACTGGGCCGCCACTTCCCCTCGCATTAAAACGTACTTCCGCATGCCACTTCGTGCTTCAGGAGACGACGACGACGACGACGACGACGAGGCTGCTTGATGCAGTTTGCTTCAGAGACACTTGACGCGTTGTTAGCGCACGGACAATGTCTCGCGACGGTATGGAAACGGAAATAGATTTCAGGCAGCGTCGTTTATTCCGTCAGCGGGCAACCGGACGACTTTATGACCGTTTATATGGCGCAACAAATGTGCGGTTTTTACTGCATATTACTCGATTTCTACGAAACTCGATTTTTACGATTAATGGTTTTGCTGGCACTAGCTGTCTCCTGCGGCGTTGTTACAGAGACTTTTTTTCGCACCATTATCTATCGTCTATGGTTTGAAGAAACCAATTACACATTACATAAGTACGTTTCTTCATTGCTACGCGGAGTAAAGTAACGGTAACGTTATCAGTTTTTCTTGCTCGCATGAAATGTTTTTATGATAACAGCCATGTATTCTCATAAAAGCGTGAGATTTAAAAAGTTTCTCTCTCTACTATAAAGTTATATCTAACCAGATCACGCTCTTTTTTTTTTTAAAAAAAGTACGACTTTTGAAAAATGTTATTCAATGATATCTGCTTAAAACATTCTTGAAAAAGAAAATGTTTTTATTACGTCAAAATATACCCCGACAAGTCGAAAAAAAAAACGATACAAATGCATAAAATCGCCGCTAGAGTCATTTTCACACGCGTTATCGGATTATTACTCTTAAAATAACAACGCGCGAATAGATTCGCGACTGTATAACGTGTGAAATGAGTCGCGCGTGCGCGCCGATAAAAAAAAAGAAAACAAAAAAATCCGGTCAAACTCCCAAGGCGTCGACGTGACGGTACAAATTAATAACGCCCGCTGCAAATCCGACCTGTTAGCGTCGAATTGTCTGAATTGTCGACAATGAAAGATTTCCGGTGTGCGGTGCGACGTGTGACTCGGCGAGAAACGAGTTTTCACGGTTTTGCGTTACGCCCTTCTCTATACATTAAATAGATGCAAGTATATGCTCCAGCTTTATGTGACGTCTTCATCACGCTTGCTCTGTGATCTTTTTAAACTACAGTATGCATTATGTGCAGTTCGTGCGAAATCGTCGTTGTATTTTGTCGTTACACGAAAAGAAAAAGTTTTGCTATTATATTATGATCAGCAAATTTGTTGAGTCTAATAAATGTTTGTTTTATCAACAAAATGTTATGTGTTGCCACAATAAAAATCTCAATAGGCTTAGCACATTGTTCCTGCTAGCCATGTGATAACTAATTTTTTGCTATTCTAGCAAATTCTTTTTTTCTGTGTACGACAAAGTTGCGATGCTCTGCAAGAAGTGTCTCTGTTTCTCTAACAGAACAGCATCTCTTTAAAATACGCGTGTCAAGTTCCGTTCGAAATAAATAATAAAATATCCAATTCTCGAAGACAGCTTCTGCCGTTTCACGAATAACATAAGAGTTACAGCTTACAAAATATTTAGAGAATATTTTGTAACAACAACAATTTGTTTGGTGATGTGTCGTGATTAGATAAATATCCTGCAAGCGGTTCACAGTATAAATGCTCGCTTTGATTGGCAAATCTATTTACTGCGCAATTAACCGCCCCATGAGCCGCGAAATGCCGATGGGAGAATCGAAAACAATTGGGAAACAATTGGGACTCTACTCATCCGAGTGACATCAAAAGCTTGGCGATGAACTCCGGCCGCGAGTCGCGGTTCCGGCTCGGCCAGGCCGGCAAAAGCCATTGAATACACTATGACGGCTAGTGCCGGTCGATTGAGGGTCGTGCTCGAGGGGCGCGAGTGGAGAAAACTGCATTTCACCGGGGTCGACGGCCCCGGGAATCCTTAATTGGATAACGACGATCCGGGAAAAGCTTCGGGTTTTCTTGCTTTTGCCAAGTGTCTTCGACGAGAAGGTCGAGCTGGGAGGTTAATAACGGCGAATGTGACTGACCTCGCGGTAGTTCGCGGAGTCACGATAGATCCCCGCCGAATTAAATTTGCAAATACAGTTATTAAATGTCGAACTAAATTTTCTATTTAGAAAGGAAGGGAAGAAGAACGTTACTATATACGTGTATAGTATAATAACGTTCAAAAGTTCTTAACAGTATTTTAAAAATAATTTAATTATTAAAATTTTTCTTAAGAATAAGACCTTTTAATTTTTTTAAAATAATTTCTCTCTATTTATTATGCACATTTATATAAGAAATGGTTTTTTTGTAAAAGTTTAATAGTTTTAAATTGTCTAACAATTTGTTTGAAAGTTTTATAACTTGATGCAATAAAAATATCATCATGTCATAGTACAAATATAAAAGAGATATTATCGCGAAAAAGAGAAGTGATTTTATTTGTGCGGAAATAGCAAGGCAAATAAAACTGAACGTTAGGGAATTGTCTAATATCTCGCCACATATATTGAGGGTTGAGATATCCTATTGAATTCCCTTTTTCTACACGGATCACACTCGCCACGCGTCATTCTTTCTGCGAGAATCATCACCGCTTCGCGTCAGAACCAATAGTTGCGATTCGACCCATTAATTAGATCGCGCAGGAGTACCCTGTATTTTGCGGCTTCGTGAAGGGATCACCCTCTCGCGAGGGGTGGCGAGGAATCAAGAACACGATTAGGGTCTCCTCCCCCGACGAGGGAGAAAATATTTTCCCAGATCGGGATCGGTAAACACGTGGCTTCGCGCCGTGTCGAAGATTGACCGACCGTTTCGGGGGTGGCACCGAAGCTTAGGTCGGCACGAACGGGAGACCAATCCAACTGCGAATCAATGGTGTCTGATTGGCCTCACTCTCGGGGACGCCGATTACACGGGCTGTCGTATAACCACGGGTTACAATGACACCCATGATTTTCAAACCGCACCCTTGCGGCTCTCTCTCTCTCTCTATCGTTGTCGACCTTGATGAGATCTTGCCCACGTGGTCGCGTTTCGCGGTGAGCTCGTTAGCGTCGCCGGACCGTGCCGAGCTGGGCCAGGCCCAGTCGATGAAAATTAGCCGATGCCGCAGCACGAACAATGGCTGACGTCTATTTTCGTCGGGGACAATGGCAAGCCGGGAAATTGCTGGCGGAAATTTCGCGGGACGTTTATCAATCGTAAAACGTGCTGAAATTACTGAGCTGTTTCTAAAGGTCCGCTATTCTCCGCTTACGTTCGCGGGCGGTTCGCGAAGTTGGAGCTAATTTATCTCCAACTTCACCAGAGAAACTGCGAATGTACGTGGCGCATTAACGCGGCGCGCTTTATTGTGCAATTTATCAT
This sequence comes from Pseudomyrmex cubaensis, assembly GCA_014825685.1. Lineage (NCBI taxonomy): Eukaryota > Metazoa > Arthropoda > Insecta > Hymenoptera > Formicidae > Pseudomyrmex > Pseudomyrmex cubaensis. The sequence goes on from QVOA01015108.1 coordinate 12,740, forward strand.
TAGGAAATTTCCGATTTCCTTATTATGCGAACGTCAGATATTAAATGGACATTTTGGACGCGTATCGCACCTTGACGATCTCGACGATACGGATAATGATTCGCGCCGCCAATTCTCGAATTACTCAACTTGATATCCCTTCGATAATAATGGCGAACACGCATCGTCGCACGCGTTCGCGATGATGCGATACATTATTGATATTCTAATTACCTGCGAGTAATTATAGGCGACACTGCGGTTGTCACGTGGCTTTCTAACGGCAACGAACGCGTTTCGACGTTTCATCGCGATCTCGCTGAGCCGTAACGCGCGTGCCTCATTTGCGACGAATGCTCGTTTCGCCACCGCAGCGACGACGGTCGCAAGTGATCCAGTCTGGAGTAACGCGATTAGTTTATTGAGCTGGCACACATGTGCAAATATAATAGATGCGAGCAATGCGCGCCGTTATCATCAACGCACGTTTTTGGACATATCTTATTCACTTTTTCTAGTTATAACATCGCACGCACGCACGCACGCACGCACGCACGCACGCGTGCATACACACAACAATTGTTAATTTTAATTTATTAAAAATATCTGCAGTATTTTTTCTCTCGTTATTTTATGTTATGTATTTCATGCGTTTGTTTTTAATTTATTAAGATTATTTTTTTGCCAAGTTTTTACGAAGAGCTAATTACGGAGATGCGATAAATTATGCGGTAGCATCTTGGCGATTTAAGTTTCGCGAAACATATTCTTATTTTTCCAGTTAACTTCACGTGGATTTTCCTAGATAATTTAACGGGAACGGCACTAAATCTAAGACCAAGAGATGGAGAACTAAGAACATCGCAGCGATAAATTCAGCAAATTGCGGAAGTTTTCCGATAGAATTCCGGCCGATAGTGCGGATGCACAGACAAAATAGGGCGAGATTCGCAACAATATTCTTTAAAAAAAAAAGCGTGGATTCCTAAACAAAATATATTAGTTTAACGTGCTTGTATATCAACTCGCACATTCAAACATATCAGATTGCAATCGTCTGAATTAGCACGTTAGATTATTTTTGGAAAACGTACTTCTCGAAGAAAATTTCTTCGAGTGAAAATAGATTGTCTCTTACTGTCGCACATTACGCCAGTGCGCGAGCACGTAATGTACCGTAAATTTATTTTAGAGGCACCGAGCCGCATTGACTGCGCTAAACCGGAAGATTCCTCTACTCATACCTCGCAGTCTGGGTCCCCAGTATAACACGAGGGGTGAAACCGATACCCGTGCAATTTTCTCAATTGCTGACCCACCCTATCCTTTTATCAATACACACGTTTTGCCGCACTGGCGTAATACATGCTGCGCTTGATCTGATGACGTCATTGATCGGCTCGAATCAATGATTTTCACACGTAATGACACGGAATGAACATAGAGAAAAAATTGTCTTTTATTATTTACACATTTGAGAACGCAAACAACTAATTAACACAAAACTGTGTTAAAATTACAGTTTTTCCACGTTTCTCTTCCACGTGATAAATGCGTTCGAAACGCACGTATCATTTCCGAGCCGAGTTTTATCAATATATCCGGTTTTTTGTTTTTATTCAGTGATAAATATGTTATTGCGCGTTATAATTGGCCGGCAAATCGCAGGGTTATTTATCCGGCCATTAACTCCAGCGGCAATAATAATAATCGCCACCGACTCGAAACAACCCGACGTTGATTTATCGTCGACTCGTGACCGCGAATTCGCGCTCGCTATCGCCAATTATCAAAGTGGAGCCTGATTCAGTTAGCGGGTAACGCTTGTTTAGCTACGCGAGCCGCGATAAATCTGTATAATTTGATCGCCCGCTCGCGCGCGTCTCGAGAGGGGCGAGAAGGAGGCAGAAAAGTGGAGGAGTCGTTTTACGCTCTTACGAGCGCGGCGATTCATCAGCTCGACTTTCTGATAAGTTATACGCGCGCGCACTTCGCTCTCGAAAACGCCAATAAAAGTCGGCGGCGACGGGGTCGTGCTCGCGTGACCCGTGGGATTTAGTTACTCATTTAAGTTTCATTTGCGTTTCGTGCACGCGCAATGCATCCCCGTCTGCCGTACATACTGTGATTCTCCTTCTTTTTCACTTTCTGTGTCTCTCTCTTTCTCTTTTTCTCTTTATTTCTCTCTCTCTCTCTCTCTCTCTCTCTCTCTCTTCTTTTTCTCTAAGAGAACTGATACATCGTGCAGTCTTGACTCACGCGAGCAAGGACGACCTGTGTCGTGTCGGTTCGATAAATCGGTCGGAAGGATACTACCACGGCTATCACTATTGGCTCCCTTTATAACGTAAGAATTCCGCCGAACGTCGCGTAAGTGAAATTCTTCGGCGTCGAGCGAATTTCCGAACGAACTCTCGGATGTTTAAACGATCGGATGTTTTTCCACGGTTGCCAGATTCGTTCCTGAATTTTTCAACTGCAGGAAGTATTCGGTGGCAGTTAGTTTTTCACGTTTTTTTCCTTTCTAGGTTTTATTTTTCGAACTCGTTTTGCACGTATACGAACGTCGAGTCGAATTTTCACGCGAATTGAACTTTTGATCATTTTTCACAGTAACTTATTTTCAACCAACGAATCTGTCTATCCTAAACCGCGCCCGCTATACAGGAAAGAATTCGCGAAAGAGCGTTTGATTGACGGCTGTAAAATGATACGGGCACTCGACCGAGCGGATAGATACAGCGCGTACTCTCACGGCAAAAAAGTAATTAATTTCTTGCCCGCGCGTTTGTAGTCGATGGCTTCCAGAGATCAGATACCATATATGAGATTCGTGTTCGTACGCGCGTGCGTACGTGACTGCAGCTGCCATATACGTATAAAATCTACACTTGAGCTTTTTATCTCTCGCTTCTGGAATTTCCGAACGCTTTCAGGAAAGCGGGAAAATGATTTATTAATTTTTTAAATATTTATACAGAATGTCTGAAACGTTTTGAACCGAAGTGTGAAGATTAGGTCAATCTGAGAAGAATGTGTACAATTTTGTAAACTTTTCAATAGTTAGAGTGACTCCAGTAATATGCGCCGATACCTGTCAAAAACTTATCAGGTATTATTTACGATGAAACTATGAGAAAGAAACTATGTCAACAGAAATAGACTTAAATAGATTATACTCTTTTATTGAAACATTATTTTAAAAACATTATTTTAAAATTATTTAAGAAAAATGTTTTACTGCATCCCACAATGGGAGGTAGGCTAACGACGTTCTCCTCACCGATTTGATTCATTTTTACTACAAAACGTGTAGGCCATGATTAGGACTTCAACATGTCAAAGTAATAAAGCGCAATATTTTATAATTATTAAATACATATTAATTTAAATAATTTTGATATATTTGTAGTGCGAATGACGTAGGGATTGAAAAAAAAAATCACGAGAAAAAAAATAAAATTTTAGCAGCGAGAATCGAACCAGCGACCCCGTGCTTACAAACCGAGGCGCTTATTTACTGCGCCACGCGTTCGAATTCAAAACTCGAGACCTTTCTGCTCGCAGTCCTTGCGCTTAAACCGCGAGATTACTAGAGCCGGTGAATATATAAAATGTTTATTTTTTACACTTTAAAAAAATTTAAAAAAACTGTATATTCGCTGTATATTCCACGGGGATGGTTTATGATTTATCGATTTTCTGACAATTTATATAGTTTTTTTTATAGACGCTTACAGAGTACAGGCCCCATTTATTGTCTCATATTAATATCTTAATAAGTATTGCGAATTTTGTAGTTTTTTTGTTCCAAGTGACTCCAATCTATCTTTATACTTCCGAAAAAAAAAATTTCGGACATTCTGAATAAACGCATGCGGTTTTAAAACGTAGGTGAAATATGATTCTGAACGTGTTGATAAAAAGTATGCAATTAACGCTATGCATTGATAGAAATTAAAGTAGAATGTAATTCCGCTCTCTCAAAGAAAAATATTCTCATTTCTCGCTAATCCCGGTGCTTTAATTGTTATCATCAGCATTTACGATAGTAGAGCGCATGAGAGGAGTTGCCGGTTGTCGAAGAAAATATTTTATCTCCTCGTTTCTTTCTCGCTGCGTATCTGTTATCAGACTTCGTTAATTTCCACCGCATTGCAATTTAAGCGGCTTTACTTTATAATTTGTGATTAAAGTTTTTTATCCGCGCACGCGCGAATATCACACTGGATGGATGAAAGCGCTAACACGTATAATAGAGATAGCGCGCGACGGATTCGTTGTGTCGAAGCGAGGGGGCTTTATTCCGATGTATCGAAACTTCCGCTCTCTGATCCGCTTTCCTCCTCCGATTGATCGATTGCCTGTCAAATAGTTTTGAGCGGCGAGAAAGAAAGGCGCCGTGAGCAACGTTTCTACCGTCGTAATCTCGAACGATGCAATCGGATTGAATGCAGATGTAAGACGAACGTCTTCATCGTCGAGAATATATTCTTTTGCAATTTGAGATATCTATATCTATTTTAATCATACCTCATTATAAACTATGTGACATTTTGTGAAAATGACTGAAGAAAAATTAATTGTTCGACATGATGTGTTTGCACTTCTTTTGTCAGAACAATAAAAGAACAAATGTCTCTTTTGTTTCCGTTGTTTATTTTTGCTTTTTTGTACAAAATATCGTCGGAGTGAAAAATATTTCGACACAAGGATATTGTACAAAATCGCGCGCGCAATCGATAACCGTTCGTTTTTGCGCACGGCATCTCTGTTCTAAAAAGTGTGTCAACCGGTACAATACGATATACAGATAACATACCCTAAAACCGCATTAAGTCTCGACTTGCGGTTTAAATCACGTGGACTGTGTAATTTCGCGATCGTTAGGCATAAGGCTTACGTGAAACGACGGCAAAGTATATACAGCTGCCGACACACCGTTGTATTAAGCAAATACGGTTTCTGACCGGTACCGCGACCGAATTATGCCCGAGAGACATCCTTAATACGCATAATTTATAGCAATTGCGTGCATTTTGCGTGCCGGAATAGTTTGCAGCGCTTGTAATTTTCACTCGCGATAGTACACGCTGGCTTCACATATACGTCGCCGCATTCCGTGAGGAAATTTCGAGTCAGCTTGTGTACTATATTTCTGAATACAAACCACATTTTCATAATCCGCGAACCAATGTTTATTAAATAATTTATTTTATCGCGCAACATATATGTTATTATTATTGCAGAGACTTTGTTTTGTTACGACAATATTAAATTGCGTTAGTTAACTACTCGCGGCAAACGTTTTATATTATCTAACTAATAAAAACAAAATTAAACAAAAACGTAACAATTGAAACAATAGATAGAAAAATGTGAAAGAATTTTATTCTCTCTGCTTTCGAAATGTTGGCTGAGTGTAAAAGTTTTTATGTGAATTTTATGATAGAAAAATGAATCAATGAGGGAATTTTATTTATTAAAACCGATTTATTTATTCTATCAAATATGTTTTAATAGAAAACAATGGGGATAACTTGGAGATAGAGAGAAAATAAATCGTTTTGAATAAAATTATTTGGTCTATTTTTCTATCAAGAAATCCATCAACACTTTTGCACCTATCCGGTAAATATTTTTATTTTTTTCGCTTTCTACATGCGGCTTTCAATCTACGTGCAGCAGTTTTAACACCTCATGGTGATAAGGTCACTGATACTTGTAGACTAGATCAGAGCCATCTCTAATGTCTAGCTGTCGATATTATGCGCTATGTCTACACAGAACATCCCGTAATCAATATCCGCGATCCGGGGGAGATGCCATAATTAATTTCGCAGACGCGAAACCTGAGCCACGCGATTACCGCTGTATATGCGCTCTCGCCGTCAGTTTATAACGCCCGTATTAGTAGCTTTCGGTTTATGACGCACGCGTGTGTGTACACTGTACGTACGTGTCGCGAGAGCTTGTGGTCCGGTGGTTTCGATGAGACAGGAATCACTTTATCAGGCCGTTACTTAGAGCAGGAGAGACAAGGTGTCCGGATAAGCGCGCATCGAGAATTCACGACGACGGCGTAAGGGAGCAGCATCGCTTTCAACGATAAGAGACTTTATTAACGAGAAACACGCGAGCGAGCTCGCAAAATAAACGATTTACGTGTCAACGCACTCTGTTAAACATACCTCCTCGTCGTTGTGACGTCTCCTGCGTTGGCAGATGGGATTTTCAGAAGAAACGAAAGAAACGTATCTGTGTCGTAGTTTCAAGGAAGCTTCATAGTTTTGTGAGATATCATTAAAATTACACATTTATTTTATATACGTGACGAAACTTTTACAAATAAGTGTATATTTTTATCTCTTTCTGTTATAAAATAACATATTAGAAATTTCTTAGCTTTTTACTTCACGGAATTCATAACGCGTTTTAATATTTCATACTCGTGTTTTAATATATAAATATTAAATAATTGTATAAATATCAGATTTAATAAATATTTTGTATATGTGTGCGCGCGCGCATTTTAAATGCATTTCTGTTGTTAACTCAAATTGAATAATTTAATGATTTTTTCTATAAAAAGATTCGGGAACGCGAATATCAAGCAAGAAAGGCACGAAAGTAATTAAAAGTTTGTTTTGTTGATGAGCCTTTCAGATGCTTCGTGATATTGTTCACTATTCCAGGAGCGTCACGACGCCGACGGTGGCGCGAAACTTTATGAAAAAAATTATTACATTGTACAATGTTCGTCACGCAAGAATTTTGCTGCAATTAAGCCTTGCATATTGCGCTGTACATCATGATACTTTCATAAATTTACTGTGCTGTGAATTTTTGAAAGATGCCTGAAATGATCTATTGCTGCGCATAGCAAAGATTTATTGAACATTAATTAACGCGCGAATGTGTTCACATTAGCAGCGAGACGTGCGATTAACTAAAAATAAAATTCAAAAACTAAAGTAAATCGAAAGATCGGCGCAAACATCATGATTTATCGCAATCCCAAGAAGTGCATGTATCTCTCACACCTACGTATTTCCTGCGACCGTTTTTCACGTCCGATCTATGGAAAACGTAGCAGCTTCCTCTTCTCATCGATCGTCCGTATCTGCATTCCACTCCGTGTATTTCGCCGAAAATGCAGCGGAGAAATGCTGGGATATTGCGACGATGTTCCTGATATAACATTGTGAATAAAATATCCTTCCGCATATAAATATTTCGGGGCACCGTCTGCCGATAGCAATAATAACGCGCGGAAATATCGAGATGCTTTTCGACCATGTGATGGTACATGCCTTGTCTCTTTTTCTCTCTCCTCTTTTCTCTCTTCCTTTTTTGAACAAAATTCACACCAGCCGCAATTAAACGCGGTGTATTCCGTAAACATACTCGTGGTGTAAAAGTAATTAAAACTTTAGCTCATTGACGAAGTTTCTGCGTCAGAGCGTGATGCAACGTTGTTCGTGATGCTTTCGGAGGTGTCTCAATGACATTGATACGCTGAAGACAGAAATTGTTGCTGTGGAGATTGTTTACTGTGGACACACAAGTGCGATACGAAATGGAAATTGCGCCGCGACAATCTCGTCGGCAAATAACTGTCAGCACCGTGGATACGAGTGATTGTGTGCGGTCTCCTTGTGAATGCAAAAATTAATTAAAATTGATAAACTTCCCTGAACGTGAGCGTTTATTGCAAATATTTATGTTTAACTTTTATCAATGTTTTAATTAAAAAGACCACGTGCTATATACATACATATATACATATACATATATCAAGAGACGCGGTAGCGTCTCGATGCCAAGTACATAAAAGTATCCGCCAAATGAGTGTCACTATCTTGACGCTACCTTATCCCGAGTTTTTCCTCGCTAAATTTTTGATACGAAATATCTCGTCAATTATACCTCTATTCAAAATTTTAACCTTACTTGTCTTAATAAATGTCATTACGAGCTTTCGATGTGTATACGAGTCATAATAAAACAAGGAAGCATTTTGACGATAAATACGTAAGTGAATGAATTAATAAATTAATACTAACATATTAGCAGTTACGATTTTAAATTTCAAAAGTAAC
>QVOA01015109.1:0-85000 GCA_014825685.1 Pseudomyrmex cubaensis
TTTGGAGTCGCGTTTCCCTTGTGACGCCGAGTGTGCGTGTGTATTCGCGCCGTGGCTCTTTGTGTCCCCGTGTGTGGCTTGCGGTTCTCGAGTTATTCCGAAGCGCGTCCCTCGAGTTCGAGCATCATTACGATCCGCGCGTCTGCGAAAACCTAGGCGCACTTCATCCCGGCATTCGTTGCTCGAAAAGTCGACGCAAAGAGTCGACATCGATCCGAAACGTGATGCACGGAAGCGCGTCGAAAACTCAACATTTTCTGGAACAGGTAAATCTGATCGACGAGTTCGACATCCTGCAAATCGTCGGCGAGGGATGGTTCGGCAAGATCCTGCTGACCGAGCATCGCAGCACTCAGACCGAGATGGTGCTGAAGGCGTTGCCGAAAGCTTACACCGGCATCTCGGACTTCTTTCGGGAATTTCATTATGGCTTACATCTGTCGGCGCACCGGAACATCATAACTACTTACGACGTGGCGTTCGAGACAGCGGGCTTTTACGTTTTTAGCCAGGAATACGCCCCTCTCGGTGAGAGAATTTTTATGACGCTCCGCCACGTGCGGCGCCGACTTCTCATACATTTTGCAAGTCAAACGTGTTCGCTAACTTTCTTCTTCCTCTTCCGTCATCCGACCGTGTAATTTAGTTTCTTGTTTACGTGAAAAATAAACTAATTCAAATCAATGACGTTGTTTGTCTTGTTTTATGAACGCGATCGAAAAAACAAGTTAAAAATAAATTCTATTTCTTTGCGATTTTCGCTTCACCGATTTTCATCGTGTGTTCATTCACGACGCGTGTAACAAGATCAAACAATGGCCGCGAAATAACTCATCGATTATTCCAAGACGCGAGATAGTTGCTCACAGAATGATTGTCGTTACAAAGAGCGGCAAAGTGGCAGTCGCATTGCCAGGCGAATATACAGTTGCCATCGATTTTCAGGCGATCTCACGTCGAACGTGACGGAGACCGGCTTGGGCGAGCTGCACGCGAAGAGGGTGGCCAGGCAGCTCGCCGCCGCGGTGCATCACATACACAGCCGCGAGCTGGTGCACCGTGACATCAAGCTCGACAACATCCTCGTGTTTCGCAGCGACTTTTCGCGCATCAAGCTGTGCGACTTCGGCGAGACCAGGCGGGTCAATACCGTTGTGCGAAGGCACAACGAGTGGCTCCCGTACTCGCCGCCCGAGGTATTGCGGATCGACACTGACGAGTCTTACAAGTAATTATATATTTATGCTATGTACAATCGATTACAACGCGCTTACCACATTTTGAGACATCAATAATTTTGCAAACAGGGGATTAAAAAAGAAAACAGTCGTGACATTCTCTCTCTTATGCGTCTAAGGATTTCAGATTCGATTTGGAAAAGGTTTAGATTTCTTGTGTTTCAATCTGCATGCACGAAAAAAATTTTGGTCAAATGTCAAGAGCAAGCAGAATACCGCGCTCTCTTGTTATGTTGCATGAATGATACTTAAGATATAGTTAAGCCACGGTTAGCCAAAGGTACATTATTATAACGATGATGGACGAACGTTTTTCAGAGCTCGTACGTCGCACGACGTCTGGCAATTCGGCATTGTCCTATTTGTCTGCCTGACCGGATGCCTGCCGTGGCAGAAAGCGGCGTTGGACGACCCGCGCTATACCAGATATCAAAACTGGCACAACGCTACGCTCAACATCGCCAAGAAACCGAAATTATTTCAGCTGATCAGCTCGCGGGCGCAGAGGTGAGTTGCCACTTCGGGAAATCCGAGATTAAGCGCCGCATCGGCGCGCGTTTCCAAATCGCATCTTACCTCACGCGCTGTTGAAATTCATTCATTACTTTCGTATACTCGATTGTTTGTTTCTTTCGTTTTCAATGAAAAAAAAAAAAAAAAACAAATATTTTGATAATTTGCGATGTGAAAAATTTCTAGTAATTTATCTTTGACGACACAACAGAACGTACAAATAAACGAATGAAAAATTTGGGTCACTTTGTCTACGTTGTGATATTTCGTAAAGAATGTTCAAGAGGCTGCTAGATCCAAAAGTTGAAAAGAGGCCCGTCAGCGTATTGGAGGTGAATAAATATTTAGAGGACAGATGGCTGGCAAAACTCGGAGCCGAAAAAGCGTTGAACGGTGAGTTTGGTTATTGCGCTGCAATATATCGCTGACTACGTACGTCGTAATTTTTCCACAACGCGACTTTTTTCTATCCGCAGGCGGCGCCGACGAGAGAGACGAGCTCTGTCCGTCCATGTACAGCTTCCACAGCTCCCTGGAGGAGAAAAATCAGCTTCTGCACACGCTCACGACGTACGGCATTGAGACGACGGTGGACCGTACGAAGAAGAAGGATCGCATCAGGGAGTGGATACAGGCCAGCGCGATCGTCGAGGAAACCGAAGAGGATGAGTCCGATATCTACGAGGACTCGGAGTTTTATGAAGACGAGAATAATGACGGGAACGACAGCGAGGAACCCGAGCCGGTCACCATGAGAGGCAGACATTTTCCGGAGAGACGTCCGAGCGCCGCGACGAACGACCTCAAAAAAAGACGGGAAGGCCGAGTCCCGCCAAGCCGCTCGAAAACCAGAGCGCCCGTAAAGCCGGTCGAAAGAAAGATACCCTTCGCTCCACAAGTGGCCGAGGAGCGAGAAACGATCGCGCGCTTCGCCAGCTTTCCCAATGGCGATCCGAATCTCGCTGTAAGAAACGGCAGCGATCAAACTCACGATTCTTCGGCGAACGTTACCTCCGATACGTCGCAAATGACTAATCCACACTCTCGCGTGTCGAGCGTAAACAATCGAAGGATCGACGATTCGGTAAAAACTAACGCGAGCAATTCCCACGACAATTCGCCCGTGTTTGTTGCGGGCGCCAGTTCTCCCGCGAAGCAATCACCTCCGAAATCGGGCGCTCCGAATCGATCGGTACCGATGAGTCCGCAAATCCCAGTCAGAAAAAATCGCACGGCGCCGTTTTCGAACGCGCAGCTCGTAGAAAATCGTGCCGAGTCGACGAGGCGAGCGCAATCAGCGGAAGATTCGCCGGTTCAGTCGCCTCGGGCGTCGCCCAAGACGACGGTCCCGATGCCGATTCGAGACAAACCTTCCATCGCTATATTATCGACCCCGCGAACGGTGAGATCAGCCGCTCCATCGGTCGGCCGAGTCGATAGAGCACCGGCGCCGATAATAAGCAACGCGACACTAGCGGAGAGTCAACAGCCTCCGAATAGCGCGCGAGCGGAGGGCTCGCCCTCAATTTCGACGCAAATCGGGACCAGTTCTATGCCGACCGCCTCTCACTTGGTAATGCAGAGCTTCAACACCCTTCAGAATATCAAAGCGAACGAAGCACCTCCGTCAAGCTCATCGAACGTGAGCAAACCCGGTCAACGGGTCGAGCAAGCGACCGTGTCTTACGGCAAAGATCTGTACGAGCACTACGGCATAGCTCAAGGAGCCATACATCCGATGAGAGTTGATATCATGAGGCAAGATTCCACCGGCAGCGGTAACCGATCTGTGAGCAATTGAGATGTACAAGAGGATGCACCGGAATGTCCTTGTGGTTGACGAAGGAGAGTCTTGGTATTTGCGCGAGCCTGCAATCGCGAAACCAATCGAACACACTGTCAGTGTACTCGGGCAAGACGAGACACTTGATATAAATTTTTTTCTGCTGTCGTTCAACGGAAAGATTCGCTCCGAGAGGCACTTGGGGCAATTGCGAGAGAATATTTTTTATCTAACGACATTGAAGTTATTATAAACTTGCCGCTTTAATCCAGGCGTTATATCGATTCGACCGAGATTTTTTTCCTCGCGGAAATGTACGTCGCATATATGCAAGACGCACACTCTGCGATGATGTTCAGATGTAAACGGAATAAACAAAGTCGTTACGGAAATAATGTTGTAACAGGACCACTGCACGGATGAAGACGTCACGTTAGGTACATTATGCCTCATTAGTTCCAAGGGATACTTATATCGCCACGTGTCGCTCGCTTCATCGAGCGCATAACGGGATAAAATTAGCGCGGTGTCTCGGAAGAGAGGTTGCACCGTGCAAGAATGTCCTCGAGACCGTTAAGCAGGATTCACATTAGCAAACCGAGAGCTCCGGAGAGAGCTTCTCGTTGCGCGCGAATTGCTCGCGTTTTATGTTATCGAGCCAAATTTCTCGTCGCGCCAAAAGTTTGGTGTGTGTTACGTGACTCGTTACCTGCCATAGGCTTTTTAGACGAGAGATATTTTATTGCGATAAATGGTGATACTACGATGTATAAAATGTTGTACGATAAGAAACGCGGCGCGCGAGGTATAATAAATTACTCCGCGATGATTCTGCGCGCGAAAAAGTTTCTGACAATAAATAAATAACGAAACGCGAGATATACATATATATATATTGACGTGTGATTTCTGACACACGCTTTTGTTCCTACTGATGTGTATCGAACGGCGGACGGATTGTGTGCTAGCTGATGTACTGCACGGGCATTTACAAAGCTACCATATTTCATCGTTTGCCACTTTTCAAACAGAACAACGAAAAAAGCACAGCGATCAATCTGGCATTCTAGTATGGTACAATACATATGTACATACGTATGACTCGTATGCAAGGTATACGAAGATGTATTATTTACAAGTAACAATGTTATTACCAGTGTGTAATTGTCAGGCGAGAATATATACGCTCGTGCTAATTAGTTACAACGTGTGTTCGATATCATCTGATTTATGAGCGCGACGCCGTCCGTGTGACTACGAGATAAGCTTCCTTCGGCGCGGGGGGTCTGCTTAAACTCCTGCATCGCGACCAGTAACGTCTCTTGAGAAGAGCAAGGACGACGCGGAGAGGATAACGATCGTGAGAGAGAAAGAGAAAGAAAAAGAAAGAGAGAGAGAGAGAGAAGGATGAGAAGAGGGCGAAGCGGCAGCAACCGCGGGAAAGGACTACGAAGAGGGTAAGGAGGGATGGTGTGTGCATTTGGCGATGCGGAAATAATTCTCTAGGGCGGGTCGCGGCACGAATTAATTAAGACATACGTAAGTAGCGCATATCGCGCAGGAGACGCAATTACCGCCGTCTTTGACGCTGAGAAGTAACACGGCAACGTGCGAAAGATATGGAGGACCGCGCCCGAGGTAGCTTCGTTGTTTATCGTAGGAGAGCTAACTGGCGGAATATTGCGCGACGTTACCTGCAACGGTGACAACTTCTCCGACGGAAACTTCTCCGACGTGCGCGTTAATTAGTGTTTAAGTCAACGTCACTCGTGGAATTGCTAATTGACACTTTTGATCACGTTTGATATTATTATTATTATTATTATTGGATTTACCTCGTAGCGCCGAGCGAGATAGTTAACGGAGGTCATCAATTCCTATACGTATGTGTGCGTATATGTGTAGCACGTGAAATACATTTACGCACAATACGTATTAAAGGTAATATACAGTCTGTGCGGAAATAGAACATTTTGTTGATTATACCGCTAATCAATTAATATCGATCAATTAGTTGACTGATGTTGTACTGCTTGCTGGTGTAATAAATTGTCGATTTTATACGCCACGAATATGTACGTACCTATATACATGGGAGTTGTAATCTATACGCTTCGATAACGCGCTCTTTTAATGGAGACAACCTTGGCGCGGTGTGTACGTGTATGTGTGTGGGTGTGGATTAACATTTCCGTCCACATCTCGGACCGCGCCGAATAATAATCGATTGTACGTCGTGTGTCCGCTCGCGGAACAGTCAATGATTGCCCTTGATACATACACATGGAGAGCGCAGCTGCCAACGAACGCAGAGCAGATGACCGAAAATCGCCTCGCTTTGCCGGGGCGTCACACTTGACACCTTTGCTGTCAAATCCCGCGCTACCGATCCAAAAGCCGCGCGGATGAAAATTGATGAAACCACAATTGGTGTTAATGGCGCGCCGCAACTTTCCCCCTCGTTGTCGAGCAACCTTCTGCATCCTTGTTACGTTCGCATTTCGACGACGACGTCTATTTTCGGGTTCGATCGGATTTGTTTCCGAGCCGGGAATCTATCCCGCGCGATATGTTACTGCTGCGATCTACGTAGAGGAGAATGGAGATGTATGTGTTTTACCGATAAAAACCGATTCTTCGCAGTTTTTCTACGTGTGAGATGTTCGAATCGTCAATTTTAATTTCATGACAAACGGACAAAGAAAAAGTAATGCAGCTGTGCTTTTATGCTGTGATTCGAATTAATTGATCGCGTTAACGATTACTTGCGATCCGTTTGTTCATATACGCATGGGAACGGTTTGACGGCGGTTCTGAGGCCAAGCTAGCCAGCTTCGAGGGGAAGGACCTTTCTGTCGCGAGCGGAGAGAGAGCGTTCTCGATCTCATGGCGTTTCTCGCGCGAAGAGAATGCGTGCTCGCGCGCATTGCAACGTCACCCGACACGTGGGACGTGACGAGAGAGCGTATTAATCGTTTATGGAGCGTGCAAATGCAACTGCTCGACCCTCTCCCTCTGCATCTCCCGTCGTTCGCCCTTGTTCCGCGTGCGTCGACGTCGTCATCCTTGTCGCCGCCGTTCGAAATCGGATCAAATCGAAAGCAATCATCGCGCACCGATTGCGGGGTACGAGGCACTAGCGTGCGCAACTCCCCGTCTCTAATTCGCAACGCGCTATTCGATTTGTCCGACCGTCGGCGACGGCGGCTGCGGCGGCGGCGTCGCCGTTACACGCCAACGCGAAATAAAACGCACTCGTGTGTGCTCGGCTCTCTTTCTCCTTCTCTTTCTCTCTGTCTCTTTCTCTTTTCAGAGAGAGGGTATTAACACGCGCGCTGCGAGAGCACTCCACGAGCATGATGACAGCGTCGATCATTATAATCGTCGTAAAATGGACGCGCGACGAGCGGAAGACGTCGCTCTTTTACAATCCGCGCGACAATAAAACTTATCGACGAGCGAATTCCGGTCCGAGACGCGTCGTCGTCCCGGCGACTCGCAAGGAGTGAGTTCCGTCGCACTCGCCTTACTCGCGCGCTCTCATCTTCTTTTCCCCCGTTTCTTCTTCCTTTTCTCCTTTCCCTCCCTCTCTCCTTCCTCCCCGAATTAATCCCCGGCCGGTTGCCGACTTTCGAAGCCAAGTCGCCGGCTGAGTCGCAGTCAAAGCAGTTTCGAAAGCGGGATAAAATACGATCCCTCTCCTAAACTTTCTCTTTGCAAACTTAATTGCGACAGATCTGGTTTTTTTCTTTTTTTTTATCGCATCTCGTAATTTGATCGTAGATATTTTTTAAACATATATTTATATTTCCTAACGTAGATATATTTTAATTAATGCAATATTGAGTTTCTCTGAGTTGTTAACGCGTCTGAACAAACGAGACGCTTTGATTGTAAATCGCACTAAAATAAAGCCTGTGACGTTCTCTTAACTGGAAAACGGAGCCAAAAAGAGAAACTGTTGACGAAAATTAGTTTCCCGCGAGCGACGTTGTCCAGCACCGCCGGGAACGTCTCTACAAACAAACGGAAACGGATGTAGCCTCCTTCCGTGTACTCTGGCGAAGTCGCAGACTCGACGAAAGCGCGGGGTTTAAACACGTGCACTCAGTATACCGGGTAACCTCTAATCGTTAAACTCTTCCTCTGTTTTCCTTCTCGTTCTCTTTGCGAGAGAGAACAGAGACATTCTTTGTTACAACGCGACCACATTCAGCATATTTATCCTCGATAATTGTAGAATTCGTAACGATCGATCGATTGCTCGCATAAAAGCGGAGCTTTTTCATCCAATCGAAATGTCAACGTTGTTAAGTTTCAGTAGAGATATTTGAAAGCGTCAAATAAAATTTAATATTTGATTTACGTACAAATGATATCGATATGTATCGTTCAAACGACGCGTATCGATGCAATCAATTTCGAGAATTAACAAACATACGCAGACAACTCTCTATAAAGTTATATACAGAAGATCGCATTATTAAACTAACAATAATATTCACGTTTGGCGCGTAATTAAATCTACGAAATTGTTAACTATCGAAATGTTTTCAATTGCATGTCAAAGACTTGTGAGTATCAATTATTTTGCATCAACTGTCACAAAAACGTAACGCGCGCGCATTCAAAAGTAATTAACTCACCGTACAAATAAAATAACGCGAGAAAATATTGATATTGTTAATAAACAAGCACCTAACGTGAAGCTCTGAGAGTAAAATATGTATCAGATTTTTGCGCGATCGAGTGAAACTCATCGGCGTTATTTGCGAAGTATCGTTTCCATCGCGTTTAACGACACATGCACACACAAACGCGCGCGCCCGAGCACGACCAGTTAAACGAACACGTTTTGGTATCTCGAGCGTTCCGTAATTAGCTTAGCCGAAAGCTCGCAAAAGCGATGGAAACACGCCACGACCCTGTATGCGCACAATACCCGTTCGGCTTTCAGATTTATTTGGAAAAAAAAAAGACAGTCGCGTGTACAACGCGGCGCGCGATGCCGGCTAAAATCGTACTCGCCGTGTGTGGGCCACGCTATGGGCAACTATACTGTGTGTAACGCACTGCACGTTCTGTACTAACAGGTTCGTTACGGTCCGCGAAGTGCGGATCGCCAAACGGCGTTGTAAATTCATCCCGATAATGCGGCCGCGCGCGGCAAAGATCTCGCCTCATAAGACACGCGAACGCGGGCAAACGCGAATGATATATACTTTACTATCTCTCTTCGCTTCTCGCCGGCCGGTTCGAATAAGTCTTAATAAGCACAGTGAGAGCAATCGGACTGGGTAACTCGTTCCGCTGTGCACGCGAAAATATATATTTTACCTCTCTCGGAGTATAAAATTAGCAGCTTCGGAAATAACATGTTCAATCCGGCTGTTTCATGGTGCTCCCGCTTTTCTGGAACGCGATATTCGTCGCGTTCGACCGTTCGGCGCTCAACAGATCGATCTGCGAGGGTTGATGTCCGAAGGACGAAGACGTTCCGAAGCGATGAGACGCGACCGAACGAAAAAAAACAGCGATATTGCAAACTCCCCCTTCTTTCCCCCGGATTTCTGGGTTACGACGCGACAGACAGACGCCCTTGTGAAAATATTGTTTCAACGCGTCGAGATCTTGCGGACAGGCTGATAATATTATTTTAGGGCCAAAATGCGCCATAGCTTCCTCGTTGACGTCGTCATCGATATTTGATCTGAATAATGCGCTCTGTTCGGATACTCGATAAAGAAAAAAACTATATGCAATAAAAATTTTACTCGCTGCTGCATGCTATTGTATATATACAATCGAAAATATATTCTCATGTATATTTCCTACTCACATTTCTTTCCAACATTAACCACGAATTAAGCTGAAATAATAATTCAATTAGTACGATCTTATGATAACAGTAAAAAAGTAAAATGATCGACCGTGTGCTTAAGAACAGAACGGGAACTGTTCTCCGGTTTAATCGCTCTTCCAGAATGAATTAATCATGAGGGATCAGCGGCTGCCAATCTTCTTTCTCGCAATTGCAGAAAGGATTAATGCTCGATTGATCTAATTTAGTGGGATTTTTCGCGCTGAAAGAGGCGACGTGTGTACACACACGACCTATCGTCGTTTTCGAGGAGATAATCTACTCGCGGTTTCTACGAATCGAACGTGCGCTCGATGATGACTGCGGCGTTTTCTCGGGAGTTTTTCAATCGATCGTTGTCGAGTCGACCCCGGGAGATCGACCTTTAAAGAATGATGCTGCATATTCTATCATTAAGTCTCGTATATTATTACCGCGCGGTGATTGATTTTCTCGGAGAAAAACAAATCAAACCGTGCCGCTATCGCGGCGACTGTGTGTGCGACCTTTGTCATCAAGACAAGAGGCTGCTTGTGCGCTCGAATGCGATATTACAGCGAGTCGCGTGACCTATGACGCGTCCGCGGATCTTTGCTAATTTTTTTTTTTTTTGACGGGATATTAATCGGTCACGACCTTATGTGAAAAATATCTTACTTGTATACATACGACGTTTTATTTTACGATTAATGAATTTTCTTATTCATTCGCGTACAATAATTTGTAATTTTATTACGCCAACAGGTCACGACAAGTTTTTTCGCGATTTCTCATTAAGAGAAAAAGAATTTGACTTTGTATTTTTTTTTAAGAAGAAGTTCTGCAACACATACGTGGAAGCACATAATAAATGTACGAATGCAAATGCAACGACTGGCCGATATTCGATATCCGCCAATGAAACCTCGATTTTATGGCCCCGCGGAGTCGATACAGCGCTATTATGCGACGTCTTTCTCTCTCGGAAAACAATAATTCGCATCTGACCGGCTCGGAGATTATACGACCACGGAGCGCGTTTATTTCAATAACGAGGCGCGATAAAGGTTCGCTAACCGCGTCTCGCAACTCAAATTAATTATTGACCAGGAAGCGAGAGCTATCGAATGAACTGGTCACTGAGAAGAAAACGAGAGGAAACATTCCGCGATGTCGCTTGGCAACATAAACGGCGCCACATAAAATATACGTAATTATCGATATCTCATTTCGAAAAAATAAAAGATGGCTCATTATAATGTTTATTTCAAGATTTATCTAAACCAATTCACACCAAACGCTTAAAGTTGTTTTACTCGAAATATCAATCATTCTCCGCTAGAATTAATAACTTCGCCGCAGAGAGAATCTCCATTAAAACATTAATAGCCATATCTTATATATTCCCATAAACAAGAAACTGAGATTAATGAATCGATCGGACGTGTTTTGATTGATTGCGAAACGGTGATGATGCTCTGGGAGAAAGAGCTCGGTTTTGTTATCTTAGGTATAACCGTATAATTATCGTTGGACGTCAATGCAATTCAGAAAAATCCTTCGATGTATCAATAACTTTTACATAAGCGACGAGAGAAGGTCGAGCCAGAGCTTTGCACGATATTAATTGAAAACTAATATCGTCGTGACGTAATGAGGCGTTTGCTCAGAACTGCGACAACATCCGTTGTTTCCTTTGCGGCGGCGCTTTTAGCGTCTCGACGACAAACATCGCGATGATCCAATTAGAAGCAAACGTGTAACTCGACCGGTTGACTCAACTCAACGACGAACGACGAAGCGACGAGCGAGAGAGAGAGATTCTTATCTTTTGGCCCGAGTAGCCAGACTGCAAACGCATAATCCTTGGAACGAACCATAAATTCGAACCGCACCCCTTCTGCCAAGTCCTTCGCCTTCCTTCCTCTTCAGTCCCATTACACGATGACTCACGTACCGGACGGGGGTGGATTCGCCTCCCAGCTACCCGTGGCTGGCGGTGTGCCCGACGCACAGTCGTTGTCTTCTTATCTCCGAGGTTCTTCGAGGAATACGAAACTTTGCGACAGTAATAACTTCGTAAATTGAATAAAAGAATCTCAGATGTCTCTCTGGTCTCTTCATTTCCAGCATTATATGAGATTTATCGACGTGTTTAATGCGCTCTGTGTTAAATGTTAAAAAGAAAAAACTATATCTCTGAAATTCTCTGGAACTTTGATGCATTTCCTCTTCTGCATCAGAGAAAAAAATAATTTGTAAATTTAAACGAGAATTTTTTTAGTATTATACAAAAGCTGAAAACAAACGGATAGATTAAACGGAGGTAAAAAAACGGGCAATTTGTAAAGAGTTTACAAATAAGCGTAAGTCGTTATTTTCACAACTCGATTATGCAGATTTGTCCGCTGGAACGCAAGACGTCGGTACGCCACGCCCTCCGACGTGCCGAAAGGAGCGCGAGGAAAACTGGGATAAGAAAAAAACAAACAACGACGGTGGTAGAGGAATGGGGGGAGATCATCGAAGAAGGAATTAAAAGTAACACTCTTACGCAGGAAAACAATTTTAAATAATAATATAAAGTGTATTAAAAAATCGTATACATTTTGGATATACGCGTATATATGTATATATACGCGGACGTGTGCATATGTATATACACATATATATATATATTTTTTTTATATTTTGGCGACCAACCGGAACAGCGGTCGATTACACATCTACGGTTACTATGGCAACGTAAAAAATTGTACAAAGCGGTCGACCTACGACCGCACGTGTGAAGTTTTGTCGCGCGAGCCAGAACGTAAATGCATGAATGAGGAAAACGCGCGGGTGAAAAAAACCAAAGAGAAGGGAGGCAAAAGAGAGATGTTCTCCGATGATATAAATCGTGCTTCGGGCCGTGTCGCGAAGTGAACGAGCAGCGGTTCTGCATTCTCGAAACATTTCGTTATACACACAGTATTTTCCATTTTATTGACAATTAGTGTGACAAAAGAGTGGCTTACAAATACTTTTATAAACTTCCTCTCTTATTGGTTTCTCTCTACACCGCCCCCTCAACATGTCGTCGCTCGTGAAGTTTTCTCTCTCTCTCTCTCTCTCTCTCTTTCTCGAACATCCGTGAAAGAGATCGCACTTTCGGTATCTTGCACTCTGCAAACTCGCATTCTGGCATTTTACGCTCCTTCTCACATTTTCTTTCTCGCAGTCGAATGCGACATCAATTGCTTTTTTTTCTCCCTTTCCTCTCCCGCCGTTATTTATTAACGTGATATGTGGGCATTAAAGCGAAGTTCACATTAGCAAGCATCGAGCAGAACACCAAGCAATTTGTTTCAGCTTGGCTGGCGCAGCTTGTTCATCAGAGGACGATATTTTACTGCAGCAATGTTGTATTAACAGCGACACACGCTGCAATATAAAAGTATTTTTATTAATACTTAATAACACATTAAAATTTTCGCGACAAAGTTTCACTCGACATTTATGCTCGCTAATGTGAATCCTGCTTAATTTTAAGACATCTTCACTCCCGCTACTTTGTTACATTATACGTGGGTATGTACCGTTTTGGCAGAAGTCTTCATCGAAGACACGACACATTTAAGTTGGATGAGGCAGTTTTTGTTTTTTTTTTTCAGTCCGTTTGCGTTTGTGTTCAGCACTCGCAACATCTCGTAAAGAAATACAATAGGCAGTGATTCAAGATTGTCACGTCACATGTCAGATCTCTCTCATGTACGCTTTAATATGTACAGATACAGATGGTACATGTATATATATATATGTTTCTCTTTCAATTAAATTTGTTCTGTGAAATCAAATTTCGAGTTATTTTGCAACTGTAATATCTATTACAGGACTCTTGAGAAAAAGTCCCGGAAGTATAAATATATAATACGAAATTCGCTTAGAGATTGTCTATACAGTAAAATTTTATTATAATACATCCGGTCGTAGTTCTATTACGAGATGCCGTGGTGATTCGTCCGCCTTGTCTCTACGATTTCGCTCTGCTCAATCTACGATTTCCATTACAAATAGTATTCTGGATTAACGATATTGCTATGTGACTGGGTGTCGTCACATGTCTAAAAGGAGGGCTGTTACTTCCGTTATATCTCGCGCGCAATCTCGCATGGGACTACCTCTAACTAGATCATTTGGGATTTACATAAGAATTACATACGCGCGCGTGCATAATTTTCCTCTACCCATCTATGCTTCGGGGTGCATGTGGATTTTCGTGCGCGCTCCTTTGCGAGGGAACGGCGAGCCGCCACTTCGTCCTTCGCTCTGTCAGCATCGCTCGCCCTTCGCGTCACGTGCGATCACAAGGAGCCTGATCATCACATCAAGTAAAAATAAGAAGTATGTCGCTTGGATCTTTTTTTTCTTTCTTTCTTTTTTTTATTATCGATTTCCTACGATATTTGTGACTTGTAGTACATGCGACAAGAATATAACACGTTTTTTTTTTACAGTATAAAAAAGTCCGACCTTGATACATCGACGTTCGCTAAATTATTATATATTGTGTGATCTTCGCGAGGCAGACCTATATATGTGTAATTATATATTTATTATGCATTCTGGACAGATCTAATTCCGCGCGACGATCATCCGCTCGTGGCAATAATAACTCGGTAACCATTATTGCGAAAGCAGAACTTTACTGAAATAACTTACTCGAAATTTACTGAAAATATCAATCAATTCGAGCTGCGTTTATCAAGAATCTGTAATGTTTAAAATATACGTACATATTATATATATATATATGTATATTTTATAAAAAAATCTGTAATTTTTAAAATATACATATGTATGTTAATCTGTAATTTGTTAAATATACATATGTATGTTTATTGGAAATCTGTAATTTTTAAAATATACATATATATATGAGTCTCACATAAAATAAAAAATATATAAACTTTATAATCTGATGATGTTTACAAATTTATCAACTAAACATTTAACAAAATAACACCTAAGTTAGATTTCATTAAACTTCCTCATATCTTCATTAACCGAGTTCACAAACAGTTCACATTTTTTTATGTTTATCGATTTGATCTTAATTTAAACTTATCCGTTCTTTCCCGTTTGATCACTGACTTCTCATATTAACGAAATCAAAAAGGAATACCTGATCCCTGATAATAATTATAATAAATATTTTAACAAACTTATTTAAAAAGATAGAACGCAAATCTGTCTCGAGGAAAGTTGGCGGGAGATTTTAGTTGGATATTGCATAACATAACCCGACTATATAATTTATTCCAGCAATATCGAGTGCGACAATTGAGTGATTGACAAATTGCTTGCGAAAAGAAAACATAGCATCCATGAGCGCGATCATCTTCGCGTTCTTCCAACATTCTACCACACCATGTCTGGTGTATGACATTTTTTATTTACAGCATTCACTATAACATCTAAGAACAATATTTACAATATTCTATCTTGCTTACTTTCCTTACTTTAACGTCTGTCCTGTACATTCGCTTCGTCGTGTGTTTCCCGCCGATAGCGGCAGTCTGCTTTCGTTGCGGTTACTTTCAAAGTTTCGCGATCTTCTTCGATTGCGAAAAGTGGCAGTAGCGAGGAATCGGTAACAAGGGTTTCAGAGAGAAATTTTAGCGCGCGCGACATCGAGACATCGATTTACTCTCTTTCGAAGGAAGCAGGAAAGAAGAATGCAGATTGCCGCTCTCCGCGCACCACACACCGTGCGTACACTCCCGTTCTGGCTGTTTTACGGCTAGGTTAGATAAATAGACGAGACAATACACATTAGACGGACACGGTAGCGGGCTGTACGAGCGCCGCTTTACGAAAATGTAAGAAAGATTAGAGAGAAATAGATACGGATAAAAGACAGAGAAATCTATCGACACCGTTCGCTGCTCTCGTGCGCACGTGCGTACGTACACACACACACACACACAGTCACGAAAAATCTTTCTCCTAAATCACAATCTCACTATATCTCGCGACACTCGAGCCACCCTCTCTTCTGGTGATATCAAGACACTTTGCTTTATTCTATTGATCATTCATCAGGATTTTCCGTAAATTATACTTTCTCCGATCAATCAGAACGAAGTTATTAAAGAAGCTGATGTGATCCGAGATGAAAAAAGAGGATCTCTCGAGATTCCCGCGAAACAAGACACGTACAGGCTAATACGTATATCTGGTAAGAAGCACCGCGGCCGCTCGTTGTCCATTCAGGCCGCCGAATCATTTCAATCTTCACGTAATTCCCTTTTACACCTCGGTAGCCTGCGTGTAAGAAGGCGCGATCCCATGCGCCGGCGTCAGCGGCCCCGTCGTGGACGCGAGCGACCTTCTCGAGTAAATAGTCGCTGTCGAATGGGGCGTGTGTGGCGCCGTATGCGGCGCCGTGTGCGGCGTCGCGTTGTGCCTGCGCGAGGCCGAGGCGAAGGGCTAGATGGGCCCGTAGTTGCTGAGGGCGGAAGGTCTCTCCTGTTGCGGCTGCTGTTGATCGCAACCGGCGGTGTTCATATCGCCCCCCGCCGACTGGTGACGTCATACGTGCGAGAGCGGTGGTTGCTTGAGTACATGATGATGAAGATGATGTTGAGACGCGCTGGCGACGCTTCCAGGTGGCAACAGAGCACTGCCCGGTCCCGGTGCAGATGGATAAGGTACCGCAACGCCCCGTCCCATAACGCCCTTCATGCCGACTCCACCGATACCGCTACCGACACCGGTCACACCGGCCACCATGCCGGCACCGGCGCTCATATGACTGCCGTGACTGTTGCCAAACAAGCGACTCCACAATCGCTTCCAGGATTCCACTGTCTTACCGCTCCAGATCCAGACGCCTGAGGTGATGCCGACCGCGAGTGCCATGAAGTACTTGAGCATCAGAACGTAGTAGACCGGCCTTGCTCGCTGTCGACAGGGACACGCCAGCGAGCTGATCCATTCATCTCGCAAAGACGATTCGTATATGTGGCAGCCCAACACCACGCCGGCCGGTAACGTGTAGAGAAAGCTGAATACGCCAATTCTTATCATCAGCTTTTCTAATTTGTCCGCTTTGGCACCGGGTTGTCGCTTGATCACTGATCGAATTCGAAATAGACTCACAAAACCGGAAATAGAGAAACTTGTGCCCAGCGCGAGATAGACGAATAGCGGTACCAGAATGAAGTTGCGTACACCTTCAGGAGCGACCGTGCAGACTCCTGCTACGGGATCACCGGCGACGCCGCCCACAACATATGCCCAAACCGTTTGTATTGTCGGTGCCAGCCAAGCGAATAAATGGAAATATTGTGAGTATGACGCTATTGCCTCATTACCCCACTTTAAGCCCGCTGCGAGAAACCAGGTAAATGCTAATATCACCCACCATACCGAGGATGCCATACCGAAGAAGTAGATCATGAGGAAAACGGTGACGCACAAACCCGGACCTTGAGCGCCGGATTTCAAAGCTGGACCATCACAGGCAATCTCCTCGTGGCCGAATACTCTGCTTGACAAGTAGCCAATCGACACGACAAAATAGCAGGCCGACAGAAAGACGATCGGCCGCTCAGGATACTTGAACCGTTGTGTGTCGATGAGAAACGTGGTGACGGTCACGAGTGTGCTGATGGCGCACAGGCTGCTCCACACCGCCAGCCAAACGTCCGCGAATCCGCGCTCCTCCTTGGTGAGAAACGCGCCGCGGCACGGCAGGGCACAGTCCGGCACCCCTGCGATCTCCTGAATGATGTTTCTGCCGATGCCCATTGGCGGCACCGGCGCCGGCATTACCCCGCTTACGGCCATGCCGCCCAGACCAGGCCCCGTGTTGACGGTGCTGCTCCCGATGATGCTGCCGCTTACGCTTCCTATCGGTCCTGTTAAAACCGCGCCCCCCGCCCCCAGGGGCACGAGGGGCGACTTGCATCTGCACGCGCAATCCCTCGTCCTCTCCCCCAGGGGGTGCTGGCAGTTTTTTTGGTTCTTGCCCGGCTTGCAGCGGTTCGGCTGCGTGGCCTTGCTGGGTCTCGTAGGCCGCGCCGGAGGACCCGGTGGTCCCGGAACGCCGCTACTCGCCCCACCGCTGCTACCAGGACTTGTGCTGGTGCTGGTGCGATTGTCTTGCTCCATGCACAGATTTTCTGGATCTTCGCCGTGATTCGGCAGTCGCTCACATGCCATGCGCTCCGGCCACGAGAAACCATATTGTTGCATCAACGGTGCGCAACCCGTTCGCGCGCGCTCGCACACACTACGGCATGCCGGCAACGGTTTCGTGTACTCGGGCAGACAGATCGGAGTGTACATCGAACACAAAAAGAACTTGAGGTCCGGTGAGCATTTAATTTCTACTAGCGGCCAGAACTGATGCACCTCCAGTCCGGCCTCTTCCTGCGTGTCGTGATTCAACTCGTTTGGCATAGCGGTCTTATTGTAGCCGATGCCACGACACATTGGAATTGTGATTTCCTCGCAACGATCGTTTCCATTGTTTCCGCTTCCATGACCGGAATGTCCACCGCCGCCGATACCGCTGCCACCAATCATTCCGTTGTTGTTTCCGATACCCACCCCATTGCCACCGGAACTCGATTCGCTGTCGGACACCACTCCGATTACCGATGACGACGACGAGGACGACGACGACGACGAAGAACTTCCAGACGAGGACGAGGACGAAGAAACGGCCGATCCTGATCCGATGATACTACCTACCGGACTTATCGCAGATTCCGATTGTACATTTGACAAAGACGTCGCGAGCACCAACAACGCCAACAGGCCCGTCATTGTTCGTGCGGGGAACAATTTCGTCCGTCGCGCGGGTCTCGTGTTCAAGAACGTTCGGTTCATGGCTGCATAGCTCGCATTCCTGCCTCCTGCAACAGAAAGCGAAGGGGACTTTTATCGCTCAATGTTTTCGTGATAGAATACATTACATAGCAATGCATGTGGTGCAGAGGCGTGGCGCAATATGCCAAGAGTTATATTGTTTCCTGATCTATCTTTAATTCCTCACAGTCGTGTCTGCACCAGACTGAGTATAAATTGATGCAAATAAGGAAATTAAATTTCTTATGTTCAGATCTGATAAACGTTAAACTATTTATACATCCGTCGTCAACATCAAAAGAGCCCAACGTCAATTCTCGCTAATAAACCGTTTCCACAAATAGCGTGTAATCCGTTTGCGCGCTGCGGGGATAATATTTACTAAAGATAGAGAATATTCATTGCATTTACGAGATACTCGGGGAGTGCCGAGCAGATTCCGAGTTTAATCCCGAACGAGAAGTGTGTACCGGGCCGAAATGCATCGTACAAGTCTCGCTCTTCGTTTGCAATTCAGACTATCAAAGCGCACGAAGAGCACGGAGTTGTTCCGGTAACCCCGGCCCGAGTCGCGCCGCGTGTATTCGCTCTTTCGTTAAAGTATACGAGCTGGCGATCGATGCCTAAATAGCCGGTTGGCGGGATGCGGCGTCTGGCTGCTCGCTCGCTCGCTCGCTCGACCTTAACGAGCAAGGGCGTAGCATTCGCGTTCGAATGTCTCGTACATAAATCAACGTCGGTGTTTCGATCGTTTGCTAGATACTCGAGGCCGAAACCGGTACGCCGCTCTTGCGGAACCGAGCGGACCCGCCGATATGCGATCGCGGAGCCGTGCGGCTCGAGAGAGCCCGGTTAAATTCACAAATGATTGAAGGATCCCTTCATTTGAATAAACAATCTTATTTGTGCATTACAAATCATATTATTCAAGTGTAAATCTATAATAGAGAGAATTATGGATCGGAATATATAAATAAATAAATAATAAATAACGAATAAAAGAGATTAAAAGAATAATTGAATTCAAGGAAGAATGTTCTTGCTCGCAAGTAAAAATTCGGATTACATTTTTATATATTTCTCTCTTATCCTACATAACATCTACAAATAAATAATATAACACTTATCCAAATATTATCTTATCTGATCCATTAATATTACTTTGTTTTTATATTATTATGTTTTATATAATATTAGGTAAAATATAAGTAACAAAGAATATCTTATTGTGATATAATACTATAAACCGAACAAAAATTTATCTGAGGAACGCGACTCTCTACCGGGATATCGGGAGGTCATCGGAGGAAAGGGTGCGTACACAGAGAGAGAGAAAGAGAAAGAGAGAGCAAAGGCTAAAGAGGAACTGGCGAACGAGGCGGGAAAAGAGGAAGGGCGAGAGTATAAGAAGGGAGAAAAGGAGATGGAGAAAGGGATCGAAGCAGTCATGGATCTTATAATAGTCGAGCCGCGGAAACACGTGACCGAGGCGAAATGTTATTGTAGGAGGCGGTGTTAGTTTTACCGTTTGTTAACTGCTAGCGCCCTGAGTCGCTATTTATAAGACGGTCGTGGCGGAGTTAGAGGTGCACATACCCGTCGCTGAAATATAAGAGAGGAGGGAGAGAGAGAAAGAAAGAGAGAGAAAAGAAGAGAGTACGTATTGCCACGTCGTGTGTGGCTCGCAATCCCCGATACGACCGATTGGCGTACGAAATGCATCGGCCAGATGCATCCGCCGCAGCTGCGTGGAAGAGCGAGGCCCCGATGCTTCTCAATAGAGACGTACGCGCTTTTGATTTTCGCTTCGTTATAGAGAGAGAGAGAGAGAAAGAGTTCGCTCCGCGATATCGTTAACCCGTCAACAGACACATATTGCGATCTCCGATACAACTCCATTCCGATACAACTTCGCTCTCGGCTCGGCGATAGGTAGGTATAGAAAACGCGTTATTACGAAGCGTATAGCGCAACCGATTGCGCCCGTGATAAATCTGCGCATCGATCGTGTAATCGTCAGCGGGTATTTCTGTCTCTCAATCTTCGTATAATCGCACACCCGGATCTTTATTCGGTTACATAGTATATCTCGCCGTGTCGAAAATAGTTAATCGATTGTTTCGGTAAATGTAAATGTGTACACACCTATGGAAATTTCGTTTTGTTTTTTTTTATCTCCGTTTCTCATGTTTTCGAAAAGAATTACGTGATCAATTCCAAGAAGATATGTGATATATGATACATTCGTGATATAACGAAGCCGATCGTGCGAGCTGTTGTTGATACATCAGTAGGAAATTCGAAGAACTATCGTACATAAAACTTATTCGACGAAACGAATATCCATTAATGTATTGCATAAAGCGGAGGTAATGTTGGAGAGAGAAAGAAAGAGAGAAAGGGTGGCCACATGAGGAGGGACTCCGGCAATGAATCACTTTTAAAGCCTCGCCCCTGCCGCCTGGAATATGCGGGCTGCTGGCCCAACGTTGTTTGGGTTACGATGCACACTCCTCTTTTATGGAAATCTCGTGCTCTTTTTGCTCGCACCCACGTCTATCCTCGCTTATAACTAGCTTTTGCGAATATAGCGTAATCCGTTCGCCGTCGTCGGCGCGACGTGACAGCTAATTAAAAGTTTATACATATTAATATCCCCCGCGTAGTTCTTACTACGTGCCGTTTATTTGCGTTCACGAAACGCTCGATCGATTGTACAACATCGCGGGAGGGAGAGAGAGAGAGAGAGAGAGAGAGAGAGAGAGAGAGAGAGAGAGAGAGAGACAGGACGAACGTTGGTCTTTCGCCTCGGCGAGTCGGAGGAAAGAAAACGCTTGGATACGCGCGAAAGGCGCGCGTTCCTCGCGCTGAAATGCAACACACGCCGAGCGATTTGTCCGCCGTCAATCTGCCTCTTTTCTTCGAGAGAGTGAAAGAGACAGAGAGAGAAAGAGTTTCAATTTTCTCCGGAGCGCGATGGAGAGTCGGGAGCTGGAACCGCGCGCTCGTAAAAGGGACAAGCAGCCTGGCGTAAAAGCCGAACAACGGCGGCGGCGGCAGCAGCAGCTCGGCGAGATATCGCGCGTTTCTTTGCGAAGGCTGCTAAAGGTACGTAAATCAAAATGCACGGCGAGATTTATGACGAAGTATGGATAAGGTATACGTTATGTTCCCCTCGTTGGTTGGTAAAATCAACGGCCCAGGTTCGTTGGTGTGTCGGATTTTATATCAAATCGCGCGTTCACGAGCATTAATCATGAATTCACCTGCCCCCGCCTCCGTTCGCCTCTTCCTCCCCCGCGGCGCTAAGAAAAACAAGGAGCGAACAACCACGACGACCTGCCGGGATTTTTCGCTCGCTGTCTCGCGATGAGATTTTGCATCATCGTCCGAGAAAGAGTTTACGTCGCGACGTCGTTCGTAGAAATAAACTCTCGGCAGGAAACCTAGGATCCGTATATATGTTAAGTCCGCGATTAACATCGGTGAGAGTTAATGTCGCGCATAAATTCCGACGAAATCTTCTCAATTATGCAAATTTTCTCTAATTTAAGGAGTTATTAAATTTCTGCCGGCGACGATGCTAATATATCACGATTTTTAGAGAAATAACATCTGCACGTCGCGACTAACAAGAATGAAGCACGTAAAGGATAGGATTACTTAACACTGACTTAAGCAATATAAAAAACAAAATAAAAGTTGACGTTAATATTCGTTTCTTTAAAAGTGTTGATATATTTTTATTGTATATCTAACGGTATAAATTAAATACGTATCTAAATTTAAAATAATATCCTTGAGTTTTTAGTTTGATTCAGCAATACCTTAATAAATAAAGAAAAAAACTAATTAATTAAGTAATGAATACTTTTTCGAGGTATATAACAATAATAATAATAATTTTGTTAAAGATGCAAATTAAATAGAGAATTATAAACGCAAAAAAAGCATTATAAAGAAAACGCTTTAAAAGGCGAGAAAGCAGTTTACAAGATGTTCTTAAATCTTAACCTCAATATATCTGTGAAAAAAATTCATCCAGCTTTACTTCGATGTTTGAAACGTGCTTCTTACAAACGAATCTCTTCGAATAACAACTTCATGATGGTATAGACTTGCCGGAGATCGCATTCTCAAGTGCCTTCATTCCGAAATATGGAACACAATTCCTGGCATGAACAGACCGCTTGGGAGAACGCGTATATATCTTGGGAAGTTAACTTGGCATAGTTTACGCGTGCAGCAAGCTCCTTCTGGTATCTATCTTTCCCGTCGAATCTGGCCATCTAAACTTGGCCTTCGAACGCACTCTCTTACTCCTCCTTCTTCTCCTAGGCAAGTTTATTAACGGTGCAACCGTGCGACGAAGCGTGCGAGAGACAGAAAGGGAGAGGGCCTAAGTCGCGCGAAAGCACCGATAACCGGAACTATTTGTTAGAACCCTCGGTTGCGATACGTGCTTTCGCGCCCGACGACCTGTACCACACGGGTCTTTATGAGGAATATAAAGCACGCTCTTGTATACACATATTTTCGGAGTCGCCACGTTCCGTCCGCGTGTCGCCGGTCGTTTCGATATCGTATCGCATCCTTTCATCTTTGTATTGTATACATTCAATTAAAAAGGACAATATTGAGATTATTTCGATATCTTACGTTTTTTAAATGAACAAAAAATATGCACAAATTTAAAAAATCCAAAGAAAAATTTTTCTGAAATTAGTTGCAAAATCTTCTTTAAAAATACATCGAGCAATCTGTTACGATAATCTAATACCACAAAATCTGCTTAAAGTATTTAAAATTTATAAACTTTGCAGATAGATTTCTTTAAAAAAAAAAAGAAAAAAAATGTGTTGTGTGTAAAAAGATGACTGGGACTGAGATATCCTGTATTTATCCTCGAA
The DNA here is from genome assembly GCA_014825685.1 of Pseudomyrmex cubaensis. Taxonomy (NCBI): domain Eukaryota; kingdom Metazoa; phylum Arthropoda; class Insecta; order Hymenoptera; family Formicidae; genus Pseudomyrmex; species Pseudomyrmex cubaensis. Next base: position 23,143 of record QVOA01015109.1, read on the forward strand.
TAGAACACGCCGGAAAGTACATATGGCGTGCCGGCTCGTGCACCTTTTTCACGAGACGCGATTACGGGGCACTCGACAGACAGCTGGCGGTAAAAAGCGTGAAAGATATTCCCAATATTGCGGCTGAAATATTCCTCTTTCCTTCCCCACATCCGTCGCAGTTATGCGAAACCGCTCTGTTACTCGTGCGATTCCCGGAACACGTCCGTAAGATCGGATTTACCAAAGACTCGCGTGAAAGCGACGGCACGTTCGCTTGCGGTGATGCACACGACGATGCTTCGTTAAATTTTCGTCAAACCTCACGCACATTCTTTGATCAATTCGGCTTTTTCTCTTCCGTGACAGAGAAAATATTTATTTTTTTGAGTTAATCGATATCTAAAAAAAAAATTCATGTAGGCAGATTAAACTTTGAAAAGCGCTACAAATGAACACTGCGAAGAATCTCGTCGTCTTTCAATTTGAAGCCTCGAAATGGATTTTACAGAAGAATTTTAATGGAACTTTTATCAAGACACGTGATCGAGTACGCGGCGAAGCTCATTTTGTTTTTAACTAAAAACGATTAAGCTATTTGTATTTCATAATTGCTCCGACACGGCAAACTGCAAACGCGATCCATCATCTTTCATTTCCTCTATTTTCATCACGCGCGCGCGCAATAAAGAACTGGCAACGGTCGATGATGCATCACTCGTTCAATCATCGATATCGAACGATAATCGCGCCCATCGAGTTACCATCACGAAGATACATTCCAGACATGTATATACACGCGACGAAGTGTATCATTTGTCCGGGATTAAAGTCCTGTAATCGTCGCTTGTCGATTGCGCGCGAGATTGGCGAGCCTTTTTTGATATAACTATTTCCTGTCTCGAGTTTCCTCTCCGATCTCTTTCTCCGCGTTCTGTTCGATGTGAAACCGGAGGTGAGATCTTTCCTCGCGAACCGAGCACGCGCACTCATCACGTTCTCAGCAATCATCGCGTTTAATACGGCGAGCAGTAATGCGAGAACAAGCTTATTTCGCGCGGGTAACATTGGGCGTTGTCGTATCCTGTGCTCTGCCGGTGAATCCGACCGGAAGCACTTGTACGGATATTTTCTATTTCGCACAAATGTTCTGATTCTCTCTCTTCTTCTTTTTCAACACCACTCAAATTACTACATTTAAAAAAAATTCGTATTAAAACTCGTCACGTAGAAAAACTTTCTCTCTAAATTATGCAACTTTTCTCACACATCAATTTTCTCTCGTACAAACGAGAGAAAAAAAGAAGAGAGTATCGCATAAGCTATATAAAATAATCAGATTAGTCGTATCTTTTTAGTGCGTGTTATCGTCACTAAAGATATGATTTGTGAAGTGTCGAAGCTCACGGTAATAACGTCCTGCGGGAGAAGAATTTGATACACAAGCTCGTAATAATCTCCTGCAGGGGTCTAGTAAGCGAGATTGTCATGTCGGGATACCTTTTATCTCCCTATAAAACGATATAAGCGCTCACACAACTCGCGGGTGTGCGAATACGAGGATATAAGTACGTGTGTGCGTGCGCGCGCTTTATCGCGCGTAATGTTGGCGGGGAGTGAGAAGGTAAGCGCGATTCCTTTTGTTCCGACGCGTTTACAAGGCTGTGCTCTCATACCTCTCCGCTGTTAGCCTCGTGCGAGCGCAAGTAAACTGCGGCCGAGAAGGATCACCGATCTCCCTTTCCCCCCGTCACGTCTCTTTCCCGTCTTTCCAACCCTATCCTCTCGTTCCTTCGCCTTTCCGTTCGTGTGTACAGCGCGCTAATTAATCAGGGAATGAATTATGGATTCATGCGCTCGCCTAATTGGATCCGTCGCCCCGTGGAGGCGCGAAGCGTTCGAGTCTCAGAAAGCGAGTCTCTTTCTCGCGCCGCGATTTATACCTTGGCTAGCACGCGCGAGAGAAAGAAGGAAGGTTTGCGCAATAATCGGGCTATAGTAGCTGCGCGCCGTTGAATCGCGTGCTGCCCGTTATCGACGTATCGCCGTTCGAGACGAGAGACGAGATTACATCCATGTATCGCGCGTGTTGCACGAATACACTTCGCACCCAGCGCGCAGCATCCGCTCCTTAATGATTTTCGTCGTTAGCGAGTTATCGTCGCGCGAATCGTCGTCGACAGTTTTGCTCACTATCGCCGATAAGAGAGAAAAATGCTCGCCAGCACAGGTGATTGGTTAATAAAGCAAAAGGCTTTTTGACGTTGGATCACTGATTGCGGAGAATTCGGTCGTCGCCCTCTCGCTTTTGGTCTAAATTGATTTTCACCGACGCGAAAACGGCGAACGGCCAAGTGTGAGGCAAAGCGATCCCAGGCGCTTTGTGAACGGCCTTCACGATCGTTTGATCGTTTCCAAGAATATCGCGCGCGTTAAAGCGAGGGTGAAAGTCGGTCACCGCCCTCGATCTCATCGTGCTCATCTTTCAGTAAAAAACGGCAATGATGCGGAAAATGCTAGACGCGTCTCACGCGGTCACGTTCCTGAACGATAGAAAACGATATAGAAACGTTGATAAGGTATATATCTATGTTGTGTGTGCCTGGATGGTTATAGAAAAGCTCGCTTGCTAACACAGAGAAGATGGAAGAGAAGACGGTCCTGAAGCGATGGGTGGAGAAGAAGGACGGTTTCGTGAAAGATGAACGAGTCGTTGCCACGTTCGCTATTTACTTTTCACGTGCGACTGACAGCAAAAGCAACGACCATCCAGGCGCGTCACGACGCTGCGGAGAAGCCAGCTGGAACCGGACGAGCGGTTTTTCCCGGAGGAAGCGAGAGAGCGACACGTCTCCGTCGCTGCTTGACAGCGCGAGCGAGACAAAACTTCAAAACCGTAAATCATCGTCCTTACACGCCGCGCGGATGACAGCGCGTACGCGTGTGAAGAAGCGAGAAAGCAAAGAGACTCTCGCAGAGAAAAAGGAGGGAGAGATCGGAGGAGATAAATGGGCAAACAGGTAGGCCGGTGCGTGCAGACGAGAATGAAGAGAGAGAGAAAGAGAGAGAGAGTCGCGCGAGGCAGATATCCGCTCGTTATGTGTTGCTTACCTTCGAGTCCTAAAACTCGTACGTGCGTGCGGAACACATTTCTGTCGTCTACCTGACATTTCGACCTCGATCGGAACGTGTCTCGCCGCTATCTTCCGGATGATTATGCCGACTGTTTAATGTGCGCGTTAACCTGAGGCTCGACCTTCGATTGCACGCATAATGTGACATGGGACGCATATTCATCGCAATGACTATACGAGAGAAATATTAAATTGTTTGTCATTCCTGAATAATTTTGAGATATTTCTTTAATTCATCTTATTTTATATCTCGCTTTCTTTTTTTTTATTGCTCTGTATTTATTCGATAAAATTTTTTTAATCAAAAATAAATTTTAGATTGTTAATATATCTTATATTTATCTAAACCTTAGAGATAAATGAGAGATTTTTATTTCTATAATTAGTAACATATGTTTACACGGTATTATCGAATGTCAGATATACCGGTACTGCATAGAACGCGTCTATGGGGACAATGCGCGCTGGATTCAGCAGTTGGCCCTTAATTAAGATCACGAAGTCCGATTTATGGCAACGGTCCTTTTTATGAGCCCTCTTAGCGCGACGAGCATAGATAAGCGGCCGCGTTTACAAGCACCTTGGCGAGAAGTCGCGCGAACGTCGCTTAATTACTTGTAAGAATTAACTCGCCGCGCCGTACCGTAAGTTTCCGGAAAGGTCTAAATGAAAATCCGAAGTCAGGATAAGAGGAAAAGCGGCATTATTCTCAAGGAGAAGCGGTTTTCTCAAGGCTGTCGCGAGAGACGGAGAGACATCCGTATTTAATAGCTCGTTCGTTTCTGAGAATTGCTTATCTGATACGAAGATCGTAATTATTATTATTATTATTATTATTATTATTATTATTGCACAGAGAAACAGAGCGATACAAAATGTCTTTCAATTATTTATATACAAACTACAAAAAAAATGTAGCCAACTTGTTACACCTTATCTGTATGTTTAGACATGTTGTATGAATCATGTTACACTTCTACGCTATAATAAATAAGAGAATTAAAGCGCACGCTATCTCTCCGATGTGACTTTAAATCTCTGTGTTGAAATAAATATTGTTACACGCATGTTCCATATGTTCAGCTCTCTGTCGACCATAAACATACGCAATATGCGGTTGCGAGAAATTCTAATTGATGTCACCCGGTTTTACCGGTGCCAATTTTCCACACCTTGGAGAAAGTTACGGCGCTGCCGCTTGCATGAGCGTCGAAGGCGAGTGCAAAAGCGCGTGGGAAGGCGCTTTTCGCGAGACAAATTGGCGACGTTATCGCGCCCGGCTATCTACGGAATCCACACGCGCGATGAGAATCGGACCGTTGCGCGAGTTTTACAAGCCCGACGAAAGGCAAATCACACGCCAGTCGTAAAACGGAATTGACGATCCTCTTATCGAGATTCACGGTAAGTGATTTGCGCGCAAACAATCCTCAATTGTAGCATTAATTAACGCTCGATTCCAGAAATAAAGAAAATATTGAGGATTACGATAAAAAAGAAAGAGTCCCAGCGCGCGCGCAGTCGAGAGATAAGACTTAAGCCGGTGACGATAACGCTAATGAAAATAATCACGAAGGTGAAATGATAGCAGAAGCGTATCGAGTAATCAGTTAACTGTGTGTGCCAGACCAAGTACCTAGCAATCACGTCCTATAAGTGAACGGAAACTGTCCATCCTATCCAACTTTGCGTCAATATCTTGCGGAGAACTAGCGGAAAGGTCAACAAAGTTAAGATACGGTTTGCTCGTTTGAGTGCGTCTACGTCTTCGTAGATGAAAAATCGATTTCACAGTAGTTTGCGCAATCACTATTTCTGTATATATACAGATTTAATAATAATGATATTTCTTATCACGCGCCGCGTCTAAATAAGAAATCAACAACAAAATAATACGAGATAATTGATCTGTATAATTAAACCGTCGCGTATCTTTTTAACTCGATAACTAAAAAAAGAATTCATTTCTAAAAATGTCAAGTTAATATGAAAGGATACACACACGCGCGCGCGCGAACACATACAAAAGTATCATTATCAAAAACATTTATATTCTTGACACGTTGGGACACATTTAGCGTCGAACGTGATCATCTCGTGTGTTTCAAGTTTAATTTGCTTACTATGAAGCTCGCATTCGATGTAATCGTGAGATGAGAATCCAACGAGCACGTTTAGCGATAAATGCGTGGTCGGAATGCGGAGCTAAAGCCGTGGTGTAAGAGTTCCTTTTGTAGCGGCGGCGGCGGCGGCGGCTTTGGAGAACGCAGCTGGCTCCCGTACAGCCGACGCCAATGCAAATCGCCACCGATGCATCACCGAGCTGTCAACCCTCGCATACGCGATAAAGTTTCTCTCGCCCAACGAATTCGGTACGCAACGCTCGTGTCCTTGTCTGCTGCCTTTAATCGCGATGCGATGCCAACACGTTTACCAGGATTATCTGCGAACCGATGAGATAAAACGCACAGAGCGCGAGTTTCTTGCAAAACGTTGACGCGCGATTATCTTTTCAAGTGTCAAATTTAAAGTTAAGAAAAAAATGAAATGTTAATCTCGAATCGAAAAACGGGGTCGAATATTTCCAAGCGACTTAATGACTTTATTTTGCAAACATTTAGAATTTCCAAAGAGAAATTCTGCAAAAAATTTTAATCAGTAAAATCGATTTAGAAATACAATAACTCCGACACGTTATTTTACATTAAAAGTCGGTAGGAGCTCTTGACGATTGAAAACTTAAAGTCATGAGTTTTAATTGAATTTTCAAAAAAAGAAAAAAAAACGTACAAAAATGACTGCTCATCTGCTATCGCTTTGAGCCGTAAAAGTTTTCATCAAAACTCGTCGAGCCCGGAATTCTGGTCAAAACCGCATCCGCGGATTTCTGGAACGAGTATCCGCGCACCTGCAAATGCACAGGGCGACGTCGTTTAAAAACGGCTCGTTCGGAACGAGACGAGCAAGTACGTCATTATTTTGTGCTTCCCTTAAGGAAACGGTGGCTTTTTCGCGAGAAACGAGGCGAGGAAAGAAAGAAGCCGTCGCGCTGCGGCGGCGTTTCTCTGGATCGCATATGTATGCACGAACGCGAACGCGGTCGGAATTGTTTGTACGCACTCGCGTACGTCAAGAAATTTTATTTCGACCAATCGCGAACTCGCCGACAGGGATTAATTGATCGCGGATAAAACGGAGTCTGCCGACGCGACCGAGGCGCATGCTGACTAACATGGAACGGCGCAGTAGCTTCCTACATCGCTATTTCTTGCTTCTCTGCGTCCGCAAGGAAACTAATTAGACTTGATCAAGTTGATGCGCACTTGCCTTTTCACGGAAGATGCATCGTCGATCAACATGCAAGAGTGTCGTCGCAACAAGAGCTTTGTGTTTTTATACGCAAGAATAATTTTGTATCACAAATTTGCGTTCTATTACGAATATATTTATGTATCAAGTTATTTAATATTTTTGTAAACATTTGTCTATTCTAGAAAAAAACTAATTTACAGCGTTGGTGTTTATTCATTAAATATACAAGACAACTGTACTATTATTATTACAAACATATATAACATGTTTCTGTCATATTATATGAGTCATATAATATGACAGAAACAAAATATATATGACATAGAATAGAGAATATAATTCATTCGCAAGAGACGTACAAAGTTAAAAGTCATGTAAGCCGAGAATCTCGAAATTCGAGACGAAGACGTTTCTCGTCGCGTCTGTTCATTCTTTTCCCGTCGTGAAAAATGTTATTTATGGGAGATGTTTCGTGAAAACGTACGTACGCCTGTGCTTTAAGTTTCGGTAATAAAGAAGAAAAAAAAGAAACCGCGCGCGCGCGCGCTCGCGCGAGACAGCCAGAAATCTTATGGCGCAACCACGACGACGTTCCACGTCGTCGGCACTCGGTCGATAGTCACACTACCATCAGCGTAGCATAAGCACCACCTCCACTACCGCGGCATTACCACCACCGACCGAGCTACCCATCCAACGTAGGGTTCACCCTTGAAAGAGCTTTCCAAGGGTGCTGTTACTATCGACCCAACCTTCGCCTCCCGTGAGAGCTGTATGCTAAATTTTCAGAATCAATGCAGCCAACCTCCGGACACATGGTAGTAACATAAACCATGCTTATTCGAAAAATAGCCTATGTCCCTACTTGACTCTGGAGGCTGATTACGCTACGTAAAAGTTTTCCGATATTCCGTAAAAAGCTTTTACACAAACGATTATTACTAGACATGCACACATCGAAAAATACGCAAACATACACTTTCGCATTTGCTACAGAAACACGTTTTTTTATTTAATTATTAGTTATAGAAAAAGAGTTTTAATTTTTTCAGTTTTAATTTTCGATTTGATATTGAAGTGTTTCTCAAAGCTACCAATTTCTGAAATTGCTTTCAGACCGCACGAACACCCCATTACAATGTATTACACCTCAAAAACATAGGTTACCAAAGGAAACTGGACAAAATCTTGCGCGATAAAAGTTGTCTACCCTTGCATTAAGAGCTTGAGATGACGAAGTTACGATTTCGCAGCACGCGATAGAACTGTTTTATAAAAGTTTTCTATTGCATATAATTTGTTAAATAGCGATACGTGTAATACATAAATTGATTCATACAACGATTTTTTCAGAAACACAACAAAGCAAAAAGTTATTTTACTTTTAAATATTATTACGATAAAATGTAGGAAAATATTTTATATTTGCATGTACATTCACAACGTAAATCATCTCTATATTTTATATTCAATCAACCATAACTTCGAAGGATGTTTCTCGTGTGAAGGTAGATAAAAATAAAAGCGCATATGTGTATTTTATGCCGTTCTTTGTGTTTACTGTGCAGCCGGGTGCTATTGTGCATCGGTGATATTTTATTTTACTCCTCCTTCCCCACATCCTATTTTTATATATCTCCCGATTCCCTCCCTCTTTCTTGCGTCCGCATACTGTTTTCTTCTCACAATCAGTAAATCAAGCAGCCCGCAAGGCGACACTCCGTTCCTTTATTCGCGAAGATCGCCGCTTCGGAGGGAGATCCCGCAAGATTCCTGCTCGAAGAGTCACAATCGAGGATCTCGCTGCGATCCACAGGGGGTTCCCCTGACCTCCGAAGGAAGAAGACCCACCGCGCTTCGATGCAGATTCCTGCGGTAGTCCCATGAGGGAAAGAAAACTGAGAGATAGAGGAACACGAAGAAGAAGCAAGAAAGACGACAAGACAACTAAAAGGCCAACTGGTTCTCTGTTTGTTCTGTTTCGGGTGTTAACTCGCGCAATAATACAGACGACGAATGCGCAACCGGCTGTTTTTTCTTCTTCCGATTCTTTTCAGCAATGCAGCACGTTCATTACGCAGTTTTACACCCGCAATTCTAAGAAAAGCAAACCCACTCACGCGTGCATTAGTTCGCCCCATTATAACGAAACTGCACGAATTATGCGCCATTGCGCAATTATGATGATAATAAGATAGTCTTTCGTTTCCCGCGTAGGCTCTTGTCGCGACTTCATCTCTCGTGTATACGAAACGCGCGGAGGTGGCGGAGTGAAGGCGGGCGCCATGGGGCTGGTCGCACCTACGCGAATAGCTGTTAACCTGGATTACCTTAACTTATATTTAAGCCGTTCGTGCTTGTAAATATTCATACGCACCGCGATTACATATATACGTATATATCTCTCTCTCTTTAATATGAATAACGTCGGAGCTGGTCTTGAATAACAATATGCGAGTAAACAAGTGTTGCGAGCGCGCTCATAAATGCAGGCCCATTAAAAAATTAATATTTATTAGTATATAAATGATCGCGATTACACGATTAAGTGTATCTCTGTTTGGTTTCTAATTATCTCTCTTCAACATCAATCAAATCGATCGAACTAAATAAAAAAAAAAATATTGCAAAATCACTGCTGGAGCAGGAAATGTTCAATTTCTCGATTTGTGTGAGACAAGTAGAATGAAAGAAACCGGACGATTGCACATCATTAGCGTGTGTTTGCGTTCGTCGATTTGCTAAATTCGACCGATGACTGGAACGCGCAAAGTTTTTCCGCGTGTTACGGTTAACACACACACACGTACTGCAATCATCGGAGAAGCATGGCGAATTGCTAACTAGGAGGTAGGTCGGACTGCAACCGGTTCACCACCGGCGAACCGAGAGGAGTTTCGCACGCGCTCTGTTCCCTCGACATTGTCTTGCTTAACGCTGGCTGCTTTGTAAGGTAAACAAAGCCCGCGGGCCGCCTCGAATCGACGATAAATCGTGGCTAATGGCACCTTCTTCCGGTCAGCGCGACGTGGCGCGCGCAGGATCGCGTTCTTTCTTCGCGTATACACGCCGAAAGAACACGAGAGGCGAGATTTTCTCGGTCTCTCGTTTTCATTCAAAGTGAAATGAAGACTATCGTGGACGAGCAACAATCAGGTTGCGGCTAGACAACGACGCGCGAGACCGGTTTAACAACGACGTAATAATCATCATGAAAATCGTGCTATAACCAAGTGTGCAGCGACTGGCGGCTAAACGACCGAGAGGAGCGTGTGGAATTGGCACTGCGTGTGGCGTTTTCACGCACAGAGATTATTATCGGAAAATAACAAATCTAATATAAAACCGGTTTTCGCGCGCGCTTCTAGGAACTTGTTCGTTATTAAAATTGCGTCTTTAATGCCACAGAAATCGAAATAAATTGTTAAATGCGTAATCGATTTACTGTATTTAACTGAACGTTATATTTTACGTAGGTTGTGTTGTTATTTTTTTTTTCATTAGTTTTGAACAGTCTCTTATGTCTGAGAAAAAAAAGCTATGATGTAAACAGTTTATAGCGGTGACTCGATTCCACAGTCGCCGTTGTAGTAGCCAACAGTTAGTGAACAACTAATGTTACAGCGTGCGTGCGGGTGCATCCGCACGCACGCGCTCACGTACGCACGCACACGCACGTCGCGGTTTTCACCTGCCTCTTTTATACGCGGAGAAGCAGAAGACAAAGGCGGAGTGGTGTTGCTTTCGCTTCTTCTCGTCTCTAGCATTTGCACCGTGACGAAACTACTACTGCCGCAGCCGCGGAGGAAACGGCTTCGGAAATGAGCTCGACGTGCGGATTCTCTTGTAAAACACTTCTCACTCGCGAAGGGAAACAGCAGCAGCAACAGCAGCAACAGCAGCAGCAGCAGCAGTAGCAGCGGTGGAGAAGAGAAACAGTAGAAAAAATTCAACGAACCGAGATACACCCGTTGAGCTTTTCCGTGAAAACAACAGAAGCATCGTGGCGCGCACATGCGATGCGCGAAAATAATTACATTTAACCCCTGCGCTGCGAGCGTCGTCGACGACGAAAAAACAAAAGCAAAAATTCGCATCGGTTCGCACGCGGCGAACATTGCAAAACCGAAAAGTACAAGCGAGAGAAAGAAAAAAACCTAGATATCTGAAAGTTGCGCTCACTCGACTCGCGCGCGTCGATAGCAATATCGTACGTACATATCGGCCGATGTAATAGATTTTTTTTTTTTTTTTCGTGTTGATATTTACGCGCGAAAATTGACGAGTGAAAATATCTAGAAGGAACGGGATTAAATGTGTTTGATAGCTTGTAGGAACACACGGTTGACGAATCATAGGTTCTCAAATATTGGATCTGGTATCTCCGCTATCGCTACTCACGCGGCACGGCTCTTATCGATAAATCCATATTATCGCCGAGCTGATGGATATAATGCGCGAATTTTTTCAAGTGCTTCTCTCTTTCTCTCTCTCGCTCTCTCGCGGCACGACATGGTAAGCAGACTTATAATACATCATGAATTAAGTATGAAAACGCGATTATATGTATCCGGCACAAGAGAACGCTCACATGAGTCGTGTATTATAAATGCAAATGCGAATTACCTCTCACAGTGGCCGGGAATAACACACGTAGAATGATATGATAAGCTCACCATAAAGGACGTACATTATATAATAACACGTTGTCGACGTGTACGACTATACGGGTATTTTCTGCGTTGTTTTCGCAGGTAATATTTTTATATAAAAAATGGCGATAATTGAGTGCGAAGTTTTTCATTCAAAACTGGGAAAGTCTTGAGTAAGAAAAAACAAATTACACGCGACTAACGTTTCAAATAATATCTTCCGTTATATCTTCTACGCGTTTCTGTATTCCGATTCTTCGCGGCAACGAAATTATTAAGCGATGGATCGTCGCGCGGAATCTCAAACGAGCTGTGTTTCGATAAGCCGAGCGGAAACCGCAATCCGAGACGAGAAGTACGCGAATTCACGGTGTTGTCAGAGAGAAGAAACAACTTTATGTATCCGACGACGTTTCGTCATTCGCAAACGAGATGGAACGAACGAAGTTTCGCCGCGAGTAATAACGATTTCCCGACATCGCAAGTACTCAAACGACGCTCTCTTCTTCCCGGCGGATCTAATGCGTCTCATCTACGCTGCTGTAAACTTTTCTCGAACATTTGAGTAAAAAAAAAAAAAAAAAAAAAAAAAAAAAACATTTTCTTTCTTTCATTAAAGCCCCTTCTTTTCGCAGCTCCGAATCCTTCTTCTCCAGTCATAGACTTTAGGATCTCTCGAGTAGAACGTCAAAAAGTTACTGGAACCTCAACGAATCCATTTGCAAAATGAACGAACACGTTGCGAGGAGAACCGTTCGCATGGAGTGTACCAAAGTACACACTTTTGACAAGGCGAACAAAGCGACGAAATATATTTTCTTATCCTTGTCGCTACTCTGTAAATAAACGTCGCACAATGTGTGATTTCGGTCGATTATGTCTTCAAACATACAAAATATACCAAAGAAAATATTTCAATTATCTGTGTCAAGATACGGAAGTTTAGGAAGAATAGAAATGAGTAGCAAGAACCGCAACCCTCGGTCTCGGCAATAATTTATGATCTATTCCACAACGGAAGTGTCGGGTCTATAAAATCATCCTATGTGGCTTTAGCGCCCCAAAGCCAGTCTCTCCTCTCCTCTCTCTCTCCAATAAAGTGGTCATAAAATAATCGTGAAGAGCGATGAATTGTATCGTTTTCCGATGTTAAACGCTCGGCACGCTCGACCCGATTACATCGGTTATCCGAAGCGGACATAATTCAACTTCTCTCGCTGGCATTTGGAACGAGTCAATTATAGCGCGTTCTAATTGCGCCGGCAAACGTAGCCAGCCTCGCTCGGGCGAGTTGTAAAAGGAACCAGACGGGCCCTGAAATATCCAAAAGGGTCGCGCAACGAGAAAGAGAGAGAGAGAGAAAGAATCGTTCCGCTCGTAGACGTTTCCCACCTGCACGAAACGATATATCATTACAAACGAGAAAGAGAGAGAAAACTCGAGCGTTTTTATTGCCTCGCGACAATCGCAGTTGCACGATCGAAACACAAGATCGCGCGATAATTATTGCTGCGCCTTTAAAATCGAAGTTCTTCTCTCCGTTAGCAGCAGGAATTGCCCGATTTTGTCTCTTTGCAGAAGACTGACTTGTGACTTTATTTTAATCTCTAGCATAGACGAGTGTTATTATCACACTTAGTAGTTTCTGTAAGTCTTTGCATAAGAGATAGAATGTAGCGCGATAAATCGAGTCAAACTTCGCGCTTTGTTAATTTTATCGTCGACATAAGTGCGCTTCAATATATTGTTTTGCATTGTTGAATTCTTTCTGTACATGTGCGGATAATATTATACGAGAAAATAAAACAACTCTCGAGTACGTACATACACTTCGAAACTGCACAACTCCGCGATCGAGGGTTAAACTTGCGACTTCGCGTAACAAAACAGTCGAGAGTCACGCGAGCAGCGGAGAGAGACGATAAGATAACATCGTTCCCAACAACTATTGGGGAGAGGCGATTGTCCTAAACGCGCGGCCAAGAATATTCGAGGATTTTCCGCTATGGCGATGCGGAATTTCGCCGAGAGTTTCTGTGGGAATTCCATCGGAAGTTTTATGGTTTAAGTAACGATACGCTCGAAAAATATCGATATTCTTTTTCAATACTCCGATACTTTGGGATAACTTGATATTTTGAAAGTATAATCTGCCAATATATATCGCGCAGCTTTGGGTATCGGAATATATACATTAGTCTGTAATGTATATGATAATCTCTGGTTTTCTCTCCCAAAGCAAAAGCATAAATCATTAATACATCGCGGATTATTGAAAATTATAATAATAATGGCTTTTCGAAGTATCTCTTTATAATCGAATTTTAAATAAAAAATCTCGACGGAGAGTACACTATCGCGCTATGTTGAAAGTCATTAATATTTCCTTTTCTGAATGATCCAATATTTTCTTTTGACATTTAATTTTATTCTAAATATTCACACACCGGTATCACAATTTGTATTTTGCTTTGTCTCGTCGCACGGGGTTGGAGTAATAATGTTAATAGCGTCGACGACGGCGGAATATATACGTGGCGGTGGGATTTGCGATGCAAATATGTACTATGTGTCCGCGGCGAACGTAATTAGGCGTCACGCCGCTGTTACAACGGCGCGGCTCTTTTGCTGCTCCCTACGACGGAACTTCCCGGCCACAAAGGCAAAAAAGACGCGTCTGTCTTATCGCCGCCCGTTGTAAATATCCGATTCGTTCGTTGAGAGGAAATTAAAGCGCGATATATAAAAGCAAGAGTTTTTTTTTCGCGCGGCATCGCGCGCTACCGAGTCCGAACGACACGAACGAGCGCAAACACAAATACGCGCGGCTTCCGCGCGTAGGTACGTAAATAGCGCGCGCGCGCGCGCGTGTGCGCCGCGTCGCGCTAATTTAACGAGAACGCTGATATACACGCCGGAAGCTGGGCGCGATAGTCGTAAAAAGACTGACGAACGTCGGATGCGGTTTCGCAGCGTTTCTTTTCTCTCAGATTTCTCGTCCGCCTGTGGGCGTGGGTGGCTCGCGCTCGAATCCAAACAAGCGCCACACTCTGTCGCGCTGGTCGGTCGGTCCCGATGATTTACGTTCGTGGCCGCGTACCGTCGAAAACGCACCAACAAACACGCAACTCTCTCGACGACGATTCGATTACGCGGACTCGTCTCGTCTCGGCGATCTTTCGCCGCTTTCTCGCCAAGTCACGAACCCCCTTTACCCAAGGTCGTTCACGACTCCGCGCGCATTGTTGTCACGCGTTTAAGATAATACGTTATGCACAATTCTGCGTTGACTCGGCGTGTCACTTGTGTGTGCATTGTAATCGCGCGGCCGTGGCAGAAATAATTGCGCGTCCTCCTTTCAGAAACAGAGTATTTGCAAAACTACTTTTCTCCGGAGAGATGAAATCTCTAATCTGACGCGCGTTTCTCAGAAAAGAAACAATGAAGCTCGTCGGACGTGATAATTTAAAACAATACACGCAATTGAACAAAAAAAAAGATTCCTGACTTTTAAAATCTTTCAAAATTTATGCTTGTGTTAGTAAACTGATGAAATTACAGCGCACAACAAAATTATAATATTTAATATCGTAATATTTGTGCATATACGAATATATTGCACGTTATATGTATGTAATGTTGTACAATGTGTTTCTGTAATTACACTTCTGTGTGCATTTCGAATTTATTATATCTCGCGCGTATATTATTGCGCATAACATGCGCAGTGTGTGCAATTTGCCAATATGAAGTTCCGTGCGCACTTCAAGGCATAGAAAGCACAACAGCATATTCGTACAGTCAACCGGGATATTAAGCAAATAAGCATCCGCCATCCCGCGGGATAACAATGATTGCACTGTGTTAAGCGCTCCCGTGTGTGGACACGATATCCGATAAAGCATAACGCGTCTATTTGCGAATTGCGACGCATCCTGTGTGCGTGAATTTATTGTTTCAACTTAAAAATGTTTTAAACACTTTCGAGATACTTTAAAAATAATAGATACATATAAATATTACATCTGTCGCGGTAATTCGTTTAAAAAAAAAAACGGGAATTTCACGGTAGTTGTTACACGTATTTGTTTGGACCACGATCGATTTCGCAGAACTTTTTAAAAAAAACATTTCGAACGACTACTTACTTAGATACAATTCGTTCGGATTTCACCAACAGTTTACAATCGTCGCCGTCGGAACGATGCTATTTTGAACAGAGACGTGAAAACATTGATGGATCGTCAGTGTTTTCACGTCGCGTTCGATACGACATCGGATCGTCAGTTGTTCACGTGCGTTACTTTCAGCAAGGTTGTCGAACTCAGTATGCGGTTGTTTCGAGCGAAGAGACGATTTATTTAATGGAACATAAGCCCTCACGCACGGCTTTCAACTGTGACGACTTTCCGCCGGCGTGGATTTGCATTTGAGAAGAACGACGACGGCAACGGCAGCGGTAGTGTTGTCATCATAGTAGTAGTATTAGTAGTAGTATATAGTGGAATAGTAGAAAGCAGAATTACAACCAAGATACCGTCGTCCGAGCCGAACCCGGAGAAAACGACTCGTCTCTGTCTCTTGGTCTCTTTCTCTCTTACCGCCTTTGCACAAGGAACAACATGCGAGAACGGAGGAGGGCTTGTGGAATATATGCTACGCGCTCGTGGATGCTCGTTTGCAGCATTCGCAGAGGGCTCCGACAGAGAGAAACGGAGAAGAGTCAAGAGGGGAAGGCAGAAGAGAAAGCCTCGTCGCAAACGAGACGACGAGAGGGAAAAGAGACGCAGACGGAGAGAAAGAAAAGGAGAGATTGAGAGAGTGAAAGAGACAGAGAGAAAGTGTGTGTGTGTGTGTGTATGAGAAAAAGAGAGAGAGAGAGAGATACGGATGGTTTTGCCGGCGGTGCGGTCAATGGAAGACCGTGCGGCTATCGCGCGCAACCCTTCTCGAAAACAAAGCCGGATTCTCACCTTGATTTATCGCGGACTCCCGCTGCTCCGCTCCGGCTGTCCGCAGTGCCGAGTCGGAGTTGCTGCTACGGGGAGCTGCTCGCACCGGCGAAAATTAATCCATTATCTCTCGTGTGTGTCCCGATAAAAAAACCGAGTGCGCGACGCTTCGGTTGATAGAACACTCACAGTCCCAGCGAAACAGAAACCTCGTTCGTTGTTCAGCAGTCGCTTCCTCGTTGCCGCACGGCTGACACGGAGATGTGCGTGTATATACGAGCAGAACGGGAGCACCAAATCAGATCCGTAAACACGCTGTTATGTCGCGTACGTAAACACATGAATGTCGCGAGTGTATGTCTAATACTCGGAATTGTACCTCGCAAACGCGAACCGGAGCGGGGAGACACGAGAGCGCCGGAGTCGAAGGCAAAGTCGGACCGATCGGATAGGTACGACGAGATAGAAGAGCGGCGAGAGCGGCGAGGAGAGAGCGACAGAGTGGCGACCGTAGCGCTCGTGCGTTTCCGTCGGGACTCGGTGGCAGCGCTACCGGACCCTCGATCCTTCTCCTACCACCAAGCGGCGGTCGGTCGCCTGGTATATGCAAGCAAACCGTGCAGCGTCGTGCATCTCTCGTCGTCGCTTGGCTGCCGCAACTTCACGAGAGTCGACTTTGACTACGCTTAACCGTGCACACTCACACGTGTATGTGTGTGCATACGTGCATATGATTCCCGGGAGGAATCGTGTTCGCGTTTTCTTAAGCAGACTTCACACCAGAGAATCAAATCTTAGGACCGAGCAAAAGCTCCAGAGATTCGTAACGTTATTTTATCGCACACGTTTCGCATTATTGCTGCTTATCGCAGCAGTAAGCCATTTCTTTCTAAAGAAAGTTGCGAGTTTGAAATTGCAGACGCGCAATTTGCGGCAAAATAGTGTGAACTCCGCTTCATCATGTGCACCGCACACCTGTGTGTACACGAGCGTGTGCACACGACGCGGGACGCGTGATGCATCCCCCTCGTGCATCGCCAGGTCCGAACCACACGCGCGCGATGACGTCACACGCGGGGCGCCGTGTGGCGTGGATAACGAGAGACGATCGGCAAGATCCCTCCCTCTTGCCGCTCGAAGTCTGCGGGATTCACGACCACTTATTATCGGTTCGTGGTTCTCTTTCTCATTCTTTCTTCTTTCTTTCCTCTCTTTTTCTCTCGCCTTTCGCCTCGTTGAACGACTTACTGCTTTCTTTTCGGGCTGGTTACGAGCGGCGGTCACCCCCTCGTGGCTCGTAGGTGGATTTGCTCTCTCGCGGCATTAACGACGTCTCGCGTAGGTACGGTCACGACCGGTTCCGAGAGGAGAGGACCTACCTACCTACCTACCTCCTCGTATCGAGATCGAGACTCGAGGACACGAAGCGGCGAGTTCGACGATCCCGGTTCGCGTGAGCTCGCCGGGTCGAGCGCGATAAACTTTCCAATTCGCGCGCAATTGCTGCCTGCCGGTAAATGACGCTGCTGTCTCGTTTACCACGACCGATTCGTTCGTCGGCGTTCGATAACAGACTTGTCCGATAAATGCGTCTGCAAAAATGTATAATTAAAATGATCGAGACAGGCGGATTAATAAGAAACACAGCGTCGTGTTGTTCGGAGCACCTGCGGAGACGCGAAGCCGAGTTGAAACGGCGCACGAGGAACTTTTTGTCGCGCGGAACTGTGGTTAAAAATATACCTTCGTCCTTCGGTTATTTTTCTGCTCGCGTCGTTCGTTATCGCGTCCGAGAGTGACGTCGAATGTGGAAATGGAGCCGTCCGGTCTTGTGTGGCGCGAGGAGAGAAAGAGAGTACCGCGCGTAACTGTCCGCCACCGAATTTTATGCGCTTTCGCGAACATCAGCGTTAGCGCCCACGGTATGGACGTCCCGTGGCAGGCGTGAGTGCAAAAAATTAGGCGCGCGAGAGATGTCGTTTACGCGTTAAAAAAAAACTCCGTACTGGCATGTTTATTACGGCCGTAAACTCGCGTGAAAAATAATATATACGCGACAAGGCAAATATTATTACATTGTATATACCGTCGGAGAATCTCTGCGGCAGCTCCAAATTTCGTAACGTTCAGAATTTTTTCATGTTTACGCAAAGCATCGAGTCACATAATAAATTTCGAAGCTAGAAAAATTGCGAAACGTCGAAATCGTCTCTCGAATCACTTTCAAATGTTTCGTAGAACTTATCGTTAGTTTGAAATAACTGTAATGTCACGGAGAAAAGGGAAAGCACATCGCACTATATAGTGCTATAGTCAATAGTGATCTCTCATCTTCACGCTGTACACATACTCGCTCCGACGCTTTCAACGTCAAACAAATTCTGCGTCATATCGCGATCCGACGTTGGTCCGCCAGACACCTTTTCTCAGTGCACACACGCACAGCCGTCACTATAGTTACGTTCCTCGCGAATACACATACGCCGTCGTATTTCCCTTTGGGTAAAGGTAATATTCTCGCAGCGTCCAGTGTATCCCCCTTGAATCGCGAGGGGATCTCCCGAAGACCCTCGGGCATACGCTTTTCCCCGACGAGTGGACGGGAAAATAACAAGGAGATGGTCTCAAGTTGGCGATTTCTCCTCAACTAGGTCTCTGTCGTTGGCATCCACCCGCGTCTTTGAGTCTCGATGCAAAGGAACGAACGGGCGACGATTGTTTTGGGATAGGTTTCGATTACCATTTCACGAAGGTTTCAGACGTAGTTGCCTTATAGACGCTACTTCGCTCGGACGGCAAATGTAATTCCCCGTACGAGCCAGGTGGTCCGCTGCAATCTCTCTCTCGGCTAGTAATCGGATCGAAGAAAGGAAGGAAAGAAAGAAGGGAGGCAGGCAGGCAAGCAGGCAAGCAGGCAGGTAGGCCAGGCAGGCCTCTCGACGGGAAGGTTTAAAGGTTAAAACACGAACGACGAGGCTTCTCCGCGCGAATTCCTTTTCCCTCGAGTTTGCGGCCACGGCAACTTAGATCCAATTTCGCAGCGAGTTGCGCCGGATATATGACAGCAAGCCCGCAAGATGCAATAAACTGCGCGAGACGACGACGGATTTATTTCCAGTCTACGCGCCGATGGTAATCTAACGCGCAAGGTTAAACGCATGTACAAAGCCCCGCGCTTCAGGTCACTGATCGCCGCAATCGAGCGAATAACATTATTTCGGTTTAATGCGGTTTATCGGAATGCTTTGTTTAATGTGGATGATTTACCTACTATCTTTGCGAGAGGAATTTCTCATTGCATAGTTCGAATAATATTATTTCTCTCCTTTTGTCTATCAACAGATATGTCTTTGCAATTATTACACATTGTACAAATTATCTTGACAAAAAGATGAAAAAAGCGTCTTCTTTTGTATCTTATTTTTAAGTACATAATTTTTGTTTTTTTTTAATGTAAGCACACAAAACACACACGCAAAAATTACATTTGGAAAAGTATCATAGTTTTTCGCTCGAACGCGAATAAAAAAATGTAATGTTTGCTACTTGAATTATTTGAATAAACAAATCATTGCTACTATATTTGCCAAATCTGAGAAAATAGTTTCCCGACACGATAGAGCTGTCTCTGTCTCCGTTCAACAAGACGAAGTTTGGAGAATACTCAATACACCGCTAGACGAAGCGAAGGGGGAGAACATGTATAGAACGACTTCCTCACATATTGAAGTTTACGTTGAGGTATTCGCCCCCTGTGGATTTTCAGTATCGTATACCGCGCCCCGCACCCATTGTTAGGGTCACGGTTGACAGTCACGCTCGGCGTCCACCAGCCAACCACGCCAAAACATGGAATTCTCGGGGGAGGTCTCGGCGGATCTCTTTGCAAAAGAAGACTCTGTCAACCCCGCACTTCTCCTGCGTTTACGTCACTTTAGAAAGCCCGCCCCGAGAAGCAATTTATCTTGAGAGGTCGGAACGAACGTTAAATGGATTTTCCTTTCAGAGGTATTACGCGTTTTTTATTCAACGTGAAATTAGCTTATAGACGCGACGCGAATCTTGTACCCCGAGGTTGAGCCGAGTGAATCGTCTTCAAGAGAGACCTTCTGAATAAGAAGCTAGTAATTCCTCGAATTTTCCACCGACGGGGCATTGTCTCGACGAGTCGATCGTGAGTCGACACGCGATGCACGTTCACTCTTGCCGTGTTTGTATCCTGCGCGACTTCTGCATCGTAGAAACATGTAATGACGAAAGGGGCGTGAATAAATTACTTAGCAGATTGTTTAAAAATCTCACGATGTAAACAATCGCCAGTTTTGTCTGGCGGTAGCGCGTAAGAGGGTAGATTATGACTTCCTGTCACCTATCATTCGTATGGTATGCGCTACATAATGCGCTTCGCGTTTACCAGTAGGGTCGGATAGTCAGGGCCCGTCGTATAGATAACAAGCCGTCGTCATATCAAATGCGAACGCTGCACGAGTTCCCAGGTGCACTCTTACGCTGCGCTTTTAGAGTTCTCAAAATAATGCGTCAAGATTCTCACAATAATGCGTCATGCTATGACTGTGTAATATAATCTTTTGTAATTCAATTCTCGGTTCGTCCTCGGTGAAGTAAATGTTGAATACGTTCCGCAAAGTGTGTTCAAAAATTTATGATATATTGTTCGAGTAAATCAGGCGAGTCCTTCGAACGACGTATTTTCACTAGAGAATCTGGAAATTTGCATTTTTTCCAGAAAGTTTGTCGCGCAGCCACACTTCTTCGTAAGTAATAAAGAAACTAATTATACAGAAACAAATTGTAATATCCGTTTTAGCATAGCGTCAAATATGCACAAGAGCGAGTGTTTATATAAGGGAATATGGTCTTGTATTAAGTCTACGTCCCGCGTCTGGGCGTGGAATAAAATTAATATATATTAAGTGCTTTCGAAACGAGAGACGAGAGAGCTGCAGGAACCCTCATCATATGTTGGGTAGAGATGTTTCTTTTTTTTTGAGTGCTCACAAATTGATATTAAAGTCAAGTGACTGAAACGTTCGTTCTATGCCTGCTGGGTCAGTCCGGCTGCGTCTGAAGAGGGAAGGACGACAGCGAAGGATAGTATCCGGACGATATATACTACATAGGGATTCTCTTGGTGGCTGTTTTCAGAACACGGTCTCTTGTGCGAGTCCTTCGTCGTCGGAAGATGCAGCCACGACTTTTTTAGATCTGCGTCTAGACGGCAACTTCCTTCCTATTGTTCCCTTCTCGAAGCACGTAATCACCCCTGCGTGCGCAATGCGCGCTCCGCAGAAGTTCGCAAACATCGAAAAAGTGTCGTCCCGCCCCTTTTCGATCGAGCTCACACGTCGCGCACAATCGGAGTCGGGATTGAATTGCGGTTGTGCGCTGATTCTGATATAAACATCATTGAGAGAAAATCCGAACAAAATACACACACACACACACACACATTTAGCAAATTTTGTTTGGCCCAAATAATTGTTTAATTGTTGTTTCAATATTTCACATTGTGTGAATATAAAGTTTGAATTCAGTTTTTATAACAAAGCGATTGCATTTATTTGCGTTAACTGGGAAACAGGTTATTTAAATTATTACTCTTCAAAATAAAACAGAATTTAAATTTTTACCTAGCAAGCAATTGTGTGTGCGACATTATGCGATGTTACGTGCGTCTGCGAACAAATTGTCCAAGGAAGTTTCCAGGAAAAATCTAATAACAAAGCACTCGACGGGAAAGCGTCCCCAAGCGATTTATCGAATTTTTCCGAAGAACACGCTCTCGAAAGGAGATCTCTCTTTCTCTCTCTCTCTTCTTTGATTCCTCGCGTTTGTTCGCGTATATACAATTGTATGCACGAAAAAGCGTTACATGTTGGAACGTATAAGTTCGCAGCTGTCGCGACAGAGATATAAGGTTTGAAGAAGAAGACTTCGGTAAATATATCCGACTGACGATAGAAGCGTTCGAAAACGGCGCGCGCGCGCCAGACGTAGCTCGAGAGAATAAAAGACGTTGATTCCTACAAATCTCGCGACGAAGTCTGACATCGTGAGGCAAAGAGCGCGGTCGATGTGTGAGCGCGCAGGGATAAACGGGGTACCAACACCGAGCAGTAACTCGAGATGAAAGGTACTGGCGAAGATGCCAGAGCGAGATTTAATAAGTGCCACGACGCGCAGGTAGGCGACGTCTTAGCATTACAAAGCCGCCTACGGAGAGTCGGATTTCTTGCCGTTCTCCGATAATTCCGTCCTCGTCGCTCGCTCGCGCGCGCGAACGAGGTGGTGCGCGTGATCGTGTCCTCTTAACGAGCCCCGTGGGACGTGCATCCGCCCGGCGATCAATGTATCTTACCCGAAACGTAGCAGTGTGTCCGCTCGGGAGTAGCAGCCCCGCTGGTTTTAACCCCGCGAAAATACAGAATCTCCCGATCCTATCTGCGTGATCCATTACGGCCGTATCGGATTCTATCATCTGTGTGTTACTAGGCTGCGATCGAATCCCTTCCTACCTCTCGGGATTGTATCGGTTCGATGGACGGTCCTAATTAACAGTTTCTGTGGCGACGATTTGGTCGCGAAAGACGAGACACAGGCGTGAATATTGCATTATCGTACGAAATTAAAACCTTTAATACAACAAATTGTAATTAATTGAATTATCTTCGTATTTTTCGTGTTTATTTATAAACTACTCGAAACTGATACTTTCTGTGTTTGTGCAAAGTTAACGAGATAAGAAAAAAAAGATAAAGATATATTTTATCCGCGCACACATTTTACCCGCCACATTTATTTCATCCGTGTGTATTTTTCGCATGTTGTGCAAGCCTGAGAATTTCATATACGCGCGTCCGAAGAATACAGCCCATTATCTGGCGACAGGATACAAATCTCCGATCCGGTCTCCGAAGACGTAAAAATGTAAAACAAGACGTTTTCTGTTTCGCGACAGTTTATGACTTCAATATCCTTACCCGGTTTCTCATACAGTGGTCGATCGGCCATGACTGTGCGTTCCGAATGTGCGGAGCTTTCTCTTTAGACATGTAAAACATATTTCAACATCACTCGAGTGGCTATTGGCCACCCTCTGTCAGTTTGCTTGCGACTCTCAAGATCGTTCTCCGATGTTCCGGCCCTCCTACGTCGTAAGACTATAGGCTCCGGAGACGGGGTCCTCAATTCACCCTCTATTTTCATGTAAAGTTGCAGTATTCTATTTTCTCCTGCGTTCGAATGACGTGACCGCGAGCACTCGTTATACCGGTCTGAGACGCGCGCACGCAGAGCCCGTATCGCGTTTATCTTTTCTCAAATAATATCCACGTGTAGCGACGTTTTCCCATCGCATCACGGAAAAATGGTAAATTTCTATCTTGCGCGCAAATAGAGAATGTAATAAACTCGGATTGTCAATCAAACCAACGGACGACGTGCCGATATCATATACGCGATACTCAAATGACAAGGCGATTTTGCATTATAGTAAATAGGTATACGACGATTACATATCGTGTACGTCATTTTGGCCGCGTGTCGTCAGTTAATTAAAGAACTTAATGATAACGGTCGCGAGCAAAATTAATTAACGTTCTATCCACAATTTCTTACGAAGAAAATTGTGTTGTATAATAGGTTTTTTTTTGTACATGACGATGATGATCCATCGGTAGCAGATAACGAAGAGAACCCACGATCCATAAAGCAGAATTTGCATCAAGTATGTGAGTGGGTTTATTTAACGTAATTATATGACGTGTATAATAACGCCGGAGGGAACACACACGTACAGATTCAATTTATATTTCATTAACTTGCGTAATGACTCCACTTTCAACGATGTATGTATCTTGAAGGAAATCTTCAAAAATTATAATTTTTAAGCGCACATATGTTCACAGTATAATTGTTTGATACGTTTAAAAAAAGTTTTAAGACATGGATATTGCCGCAACGCAATATCATTACATTTGTTAAACAACGGAGCACCGAGGCCGTAATAAAGTCTAAAAAAAAATTACCTTGTCACGTAAAGTCAGCGCGGTGTAGTAAAAGTTGTAACGACGTCGACTTTATGCGATCATCCACCGATAGATCTCGACCGAGAGAGCGATCCGGATACGTCGCACTGTGTATACGACGAGCGGATCCCTCGTATGCCATTTCGTGCGCGCGACACACTACGCTCTCGCGGTCTCTCTCTCTCTCTCTCTTTCCCTTTCGATAATCGACGCTGAATCGAAGCGAGGTGGAAATGCATCGGACATATATACGTACTCGTGGCTTACCCGTGCCGCGTCCTGTAATAAAGTCGTAACAGACGGCGCCCCGTAAATTTGACAGAATACTGTGACGCGCGGCCAAGCCCCTTTCGATTTGTTGTAAGGCCTGTGGCCGGTGATCAGCCTGAAATTTACCGACATGTCGGCTCTCATCGTATATAAACCGCGTGCGCGCATGCCCCTCGGCGTGTAACCTCGCGCGCATGCTGCCGTATATCCCGCGTGTATATTTAATATTTATCAGAGGAACGCGTCGATCCGCTCTAACTACACCACCGCTACACGGTATCCGCATCAGACACCAGGGACGAATACGCGCTGTAATCTTCCGGTATACGCCTCTCGCGCGGGCCTGCCCGTTCGCAATTAATTTTGCTGACGGCCGTTTTACGGCACTACAGTTTTTATGTACATTAAAATGGACCATTAAAAGCGCGGACATGCGAGAATGTAGCGCGTAAAACGGAAACTCTGTTATATGACGCGTACATTTTTACGCTCACTCCGGATCCCTCAACATTCCTCGCGATATATTGTACGGACTTATGAATGAGTTGCACTTGGACTTTTCTTAGCAAAAAAGTGTATTAATAATGATGTTATTTCAAATAAACTGTGTGTTTGCGAGTGAAAACGGTTAGATACACAGTTCAAGTAAACAAGAAATTTGATTATTTAAATGTGTATAGATATCTCAAATTTTTTCGAAACGCTTAAACGCTTCGATTTCTTGTGAGTAAAAAATAACATTACGATATAAAAGTTTCAAGCCTTTTGATAACCTGAATTATTGGAATTTTTCACTTGGTTCAAAGATAAATTCTTATCTACAGTCACTTTGGACTTCTTCCATTCTTTCCGTGTCAAAGATATGATTAATATACGACTAAAAGAAAGCATCTCGGAATGAGAGATGGTGAATATTTGAAAACTTCTCAAAACCAAAGATTAACTTTCATTATGTGCGAACGCAAGTGTGTCGGTTGTTAAATTCAGTAAAATGTCGAACCAGATATGACCGCAAAAAAATAACTTTCACGAAAAGACGAAATGAATAATTAAATAGAGTGCATAACGTTGTAGAAATATTATGAGATTATTAAGTTCAATATTCCGTGGCGAAGATAACCCCGTTTTATCTCTCTTTGCGTAACTACGGTAGTCCCGGAGAAAAATTCACACAACTATGTACATGCACAGCTCTCTCCTAGAGCCTATTTCGACAATCGAACATAAAGAAATCACTGTCGTGTAAGCTACGTGATAATCTGTATTTATTTGAGCATCGACTGCGAAGAGAGAGATAAATAACGATAAGGCGAGAAGATATGCGACACACAATGTCGCTTACGATAGAGAAAGTCATGCTCAAAGAGTTTTAACGCGTCATGTTACATATCTTTAATGACTGTAAACACGCATGTATGTATTTACAGAATAATTATCACACAATTAACACCGAAATCTCGAAATTGCGAAAGAGCGGTTATGACGTACGAGATAATTCTCAGATTAGAACAAAAAAATACGCTTATTTTCATAAATTCAGAGATTACACACACGCAACATTTCTCGAGCTCAGAAATCTACGACAGTTCAAATCGCATTTAATTCTTTGCAATAAGTAAAATGCTTTAATTGTGTGCGTTACCTTCTTGCGCATTATCTTAACCTGTGTACTTTATTTACGTTCTTTTTCGACGCCGAACTATACTCGAACATACAAACATGTTATGTCAGATAGAGAGGCAAAACAATAGTTTCTTCGGAGCCATTGAAGAAACGATTTTTACAATCTTCCATGCTATAAAAAAACACATATTGGTTTGTGGAAAAGTTCGAGTGTTTGTTCAGCTCTCAAAAAGAAAAAAGGAAATGTTAAGTACAACACGTCCTGATAGAAAAATATTGTGATTTTAGAATTTTTAACAATCCCAAACACAACAAATAAGTCAATTCTGTTTCGTCTTGATGTATTGATTTCTCTATGAAATCTTGTAGCGCGAAGTACCAGCATTATAAATCGAGAGACTCCTTTGATGTTCAGATCATTCGCGCTTGACCTGATTCAGTGGCTAATGTTACACAACGTCTTTTTGTGCTGCTTGGTTATTAATAGTCTAGTGACCGCGTTATGAGACAATACAATCACGCTCAAATAACGTTTCTTTTCTTTCTCGATGACGTATCGTGGAAGTTTTTGCGAGAGACAAATATCGACCTTGTACATGCTTTTCTTGAATTGCGAAACGCAAAGTCGAACAGCGTCAAAAAGAACATATCGCACGCGTTCAGAGTTCTGAGACACGAAATTATTATACTTCGAAAGAATATATACGGTAATTCGAAAAGAGTGTTCGTCAGTTATTGCGCTCTCAAAACTTTTTTCGTGTCGACGTGAAAAAAAAAAAAGCTGACTTATACAATATTCTACGGGGGGAGAAATCTCGCTTCGGCAACGGGATCCGTGGTTTCCGCAGGACACGTCGCGGCGAAGTGAAAAATCCCATGAATTATTTAAGATCGCGTTCCGTAGCTCACCGCAGTCAGTGTTATTTTAATTCGTGGCATATTTTCATATTCAAATGGGCGCTGCTGCGCTCTAGCAGACCCTTCGAAAGAACGTCCATCTTCGATCGGCGATGAATAGACATTATGCGTCTTCTCTTTCCTTCTCTTCACGCTTCTTCTGTCCCCGGGTTCTCTTCGATCAGTGTCCCTCGCGTTTCTCGCCTCGTCAGATGATCGTCATGTCGGCTTTGGACGGCAAGCGGAAGCAAGCACTATAGTCTCCAAGCAGAAGAAATTCACAGAAAGAGAAAAAAAAGAAAGAGAGAGAGAGCGCACAAATACATACAGAAAAGAAGTGCGTACGACAAAGGCATTTTATATTCACGAGGCGTAAAAACAATCGTATAAGTAAGAACGCGTTGCGCGTTACATATAAATCAAACGCTAAAAACAAAAAAAAAATATTGATTAGAAATGTAGGTTTACATTCTGGAACAAGTCACGCGGCTGTAAATTTCCGCGTACATACATACGCGATCTCGAAGAGATGAATCGCGCAAAGTTTAGCCTTTTCGCCTACGCGCGGATTTCATAATTTACAACTTTTTTTATGTATATTTTACCACCGACCACGAATCGATTTCACGACTGTCTCACGAACGACGCGCCAGATGCCTGAGATGCTATTTCTGAACAACTCTCGCTCGCGCGAGTCATTGTGCGTCTTCGCCATTGAATATCGACGCTTATTGCTTGCGAGCGGATCGCGAGAAAATATATTCCTCGAAATACGAAACTTGCAATTAGCTTCCAGGTGCCGCGCGCGGCTCGAAATGTCGCTCGAATTTTTCTCAATCGCGTTCGAGGGATCGATTAAATATCACCGGGAAATTCGAGACTCGAAATAAACTGTTACACGATACCGCGCTGTCACGTTCCGGACTCGCAGCGCGAGAAAATTTTCTCCAGGCTGGACTCTAGGCTGGGCGGGAGAGAAAGAGAAAGAAAAAAAATCATCTTCGAAATCGGAAACCTGAGGTGTACCTAAGAACACCTTTCCTCGGAGCTCTTTTATGACTCATAAGTTTTTAATGTTTTGGACTAGCGGTTTGCGAGAGCATAATCGGCGCGACATATGTATATTTTCTTTATTGTTCATAAATATTCATAAATGTATAATATAAAATAATTATAATATAATTTTCTTGTATAATAAAAATATATGTGACTCGTGTCGTCAAGATTTAATCGTCGCGTCGGCACATTTAATAAACAACTTGATCCTTCTTCTTCTTGCTGCCTTTTTCAAGGTGTGGAATATTTGATTGCAGATCGCAAAATGAATTATCGGTGTTATCTCTCTACTTGTCCCGTTTAAAACAAAACCGAATCGTACATCGCGACTCCGAATCTGATAGCGCGACTGGATTAGCGTGTACACAGAATGAATCGCTCGTTCGACGGGGGCCGCTCACAGCGGGTTGAAGGGCGCGCGATGTCCTGGAAGTGGTCCGGGGAGTGTCTGTGAGAAGCTCGTAGGATCAACTGGTTGAATGTATAACGAGAGAACGGACGCGAGCGCGACGAGGAAAACGCGACGGAACGGGGAGCGAGTTGGAGAAAGACGGCCGACAAAAGAAAGAACCGGAGACCGGGAAGGAACGCGAGAAGAGGACCAAAGGAAAATAGAATGAAAGAGCAAGAGTCGAGAACGGACTTGTAGAGATCCTACGTACGGGCCCATGTTCCTTGTACGCCACACGCTGAGTGACTTATGACAAGCGATATCGCAGTGGTGCTCATTGCGAGACTTCGCGGCGCCCCCGAAGACGTTCGTGCGGTTAAGGGATTTATTAGTGTCATTAGCGCGGATGGTTTTATAAGGGCAGCGCACACCACGTTTGAATTCCGTCCGTAGCCATCTGCAAGTAACTTCCGACTATCTCTCACTTCGCCGTAGTAGATCCTATTACGAGGCACCATTTTGGTCGCCGGCTGGCGTTTCGGGTGAAACGAAACACTAGCCACTCGCTCAGGCGAGAGGACGTTGCAAGCGTCGCGGAAGATATATGCGAGTGAAAAACAGACGCGACACACGATATGTCGGTCGTTAGTCTAAAAAAAAAACAATGTTGAATAATATACAGCGCTCGTATAGCGGTTTTGACCGTGCGCTGATAACTTCGCGCTTCGCTTCTACCAGAAGCGCGCAATGTAACGCTGTGACAATGGCGAATTACACGCTCTATATATGATTGTTGATCAAAAAGAACAAAAATTTTTAGTTATTAAAACGATATTACCGGCAATAATGAAACACGCGGCGCGTAGCGCACACCAGCGGTAATAAATAAACTTTGTTCCCGTGGTGGAGGCATTAAGATGCAATCTCGTTCTCTCTAAGTTCCCATGGAACCTCTGACTGCGCAATCATCTCTCGCTGCTGGCAACGACATTTTTCAAAGCAAAGACGTACTTGAATTCATCGGCAATATTAACATTCTCTTCTCCTTCTGAAAAAGATTCATGGCTCAATCTTCATCTACCAATTAATCTCAGACACACGGGAGAGATTTATGCGGCGAAGTAATTTTACACAAAACAGTTACACGCGTTTTTCAATTCCTAACAGACACAAAAACATCTTGCCAGTCTTCCTTGACCGATCGTAACAAGATACATGCGCGGCGTGACAACACGTTCCGAAACTTTCCGAATAGACCGCTTCGAATTTAAATAGTAAGTAAGTCCCGGTCACGTTTTCTGAATGCGACTCAAACATGTCTCTTTTTAAATCTACCACAGTTTCTATTTACAAGTCGGTTACAAAAGGGTGCTGACATCAGCGCATGAATTTACAATTCGAAAGAAATATGGTCACAATGCGTAGGTGGACAACGACAACAACATCGAGCTAAAACAACCAGTAGTACTCGAGACAGCCCCCTTAAGAGGCGCCGTCGTGCTGAAGACAGCTGCCAGGTACAGGGGCAGTTTGAGGATAGGTAGCGGCATAGTGGCCACTGTAGGAAAATTGTCCCAACAATTTCTACCTGGTCCTTTCTTCTCGAAAAAAAAAAAAGAAAGCTCGACGAATGACCCGATCCCGATGTTTATCGTACGTCCGTATATGGTATGCACATTTTGGGAACTCGAACGGCAAAATACTATGTCTCTTGTATCTCAGGTGAAGCATCGCTTAACAAGGAAGAAATCCGGAGAGGGAGTAAAACGTTCCTTGTTGGTGCGTTGGAAGCGGTTGACAGGTGAGTCGCGAGGTTTGCTCGCTATTAAGTCTTCGAGAAAGCGGTTATACCCTCGAGAATCGCGCGAGACAAAAAGTTCCTAACAGCCTGTCCGATAGAGACGAGCGATCGAGTCCTAATTTCTCTGCTGTAACAAAGGGCGATCCCGCGTGTGAAAGTTCCGCGTTTCATCGCGTGACCCGTCGCGCATGTCGTGAGCGTGTTCCGCACCTGGAGACTCCAGGAGGATATAAATCAATACGTACGAACGAACGTTGTAGCAGAAAAAAACTTTCATCCAATAGTCTGTGTACGAGCAACAATAACTGACGCGTGAATTATGTAAATCTAATGACCTTTAATGACTTCGCGCGTGCTTTCTCTCCTTTTGAGGAAAAAAACTTTGCAATCAAACGGAAGAAGAAAGCGCTAACTTTAATTTTAGGAATTTTTCATATTTGGCATAGGAAAAAGTTTCTGTAAAATATGTTTGACGAAATTCATGTTTGTTAAAACTTCAACGGCTGTCATCAGCTGCTGTATAAAATTAAACTACGCACTGATGATACATGTACACTGTGAATGTTATTCGACATTCAATTAATATTAATTAACATGCGTACACATTATACACACACACACACACTATGTACGCGCGATTACCGGAAAGTTCAGTGAGCATATTCACAAGCAAGGTCCTGCCCGGGAATTATTTGAGTGTACTCGACGGGACGCTCTCTCACCGGAGCGAGGTGGCAGCGGCTGGGAGTTGTGAAACGCGTACGCGAAGTGTTTTAAGGCGCCCCTTTTCGTTTACGCACCCATAACAGAACAGGTGGCCACAATTGGTTCGCTCGTTTCTCTTCCCAATTACAAATGTCGGGACCGGTCGACGACCGTTGTCACGCGCGGAGTCTGTCGCGCGCCAATTAATTTCGGAGCTCTTTAATCCGTGATACTCGCTTACGCTTTTAAACGCCATAACTGTCACACGAGCGTCTTTGAAGTCTCGGCGAAATTCACCGACCGAAGAAACATTTAGTCTGTAATCGGATTAACTTCTTCTCACGTACGGATTTTGCAATAAAACTCGTGCTCATCCCGAAATTATATTACAAATTAACTTACACGCACGAGCGCACACCAGAGTCAAAGTTAAATTAAACTAATATAATTTTCGCGTGCGATCCTCTTCAATCCTCTGGAACTTCGATTATGAATTTCGGAAAGTGGAAGAGAAAGCGCAAAAATACAAAACGTGAAAGTTAAATACTTCTAATTATTCCTTCCGACCCATCATTCGAGGCGTGTCATTGTTTTCTCTTCTACCTCTTCTCCTTCTCCTCGAGAAAGAAAGGTTTACAGCAGTTCGAGCGTAAATAAACATCTCGAGAGACTAGAAAATCGCCGAGCTCGTCCCACAAAAAATACCGTAATTCTCACATTCTTATGCGAGATTAAGTGATTTGAGCTGCGAGATATAAATAGCGCACACGTTTAACCAACACGTTTAACCGGTCGGCTATTGAAATAATACAGCGACCGCGGCTGCTATTTGACGTACATGCCCGCGGGCGTCCCTAGAGAATTCCGCGAATTGCGAGGTAACGTTATACGACAACCAATTACTGCCGGTTAATTTGTTGCATCGTCGCTCGGTAACTGCTCGCTCGCGCGCACGTGAATCACCCACCGCGCCGTGATATCTCCGCTTCGGTTTCGGAGAGAGAGGGATCCTGGCGATCCGCCAACCCCTCAGGCCCCGTTTTCTGCCCTCTCGCCTCTCTCTCTCTCTCTCTCCCCCTTCTCTCTCACTCATTCTTGCTCTCTCGCTCTCGGCTTATTCCCGTGGTTGTAAGGGCGTAACTCCAATCGACCGTGGTTGATCGGACTTCCACCGACGCGCCTCCCGTATATACCCCGAATATAATGTCGGCAGGAAAACGCGTAACTCCGTGAAAGTCGCGGACGACGACCGGGTCGATGGGTCGGCCGGTCGGCGGATTGAGTTACAACCGGAGGCGAAAAGGGACGCCCTTTCCGGGCCACTTGTGGTTCTTCGTTCACACCTCGCGTCCCTACGCGTTCTAACCGCGCGGTAAAAAGACTTTCACGAAGACGCGGACATGAACGTTGTCGCGCGAATGGTTCAGCGAACAAGCATAAGCGATAAGGCGACACGAAAGGTGGAGCCGGTTAAAGCGGAATTCACTCGGTATTGAATCAAACTCTCGAACTCGCGAGTCTCTCTATCTCGCGTTGTCGCGCGAGTTGTGCGAAGAGTTCAGCTCGTAACTTCCCATCACGCGATGTACTGCAGGACACAAGTCTTTGAGGAAGTTACGTGTTGAACGAAAATGCGACGAAGTTCAGGGTCGAGATTTAGTTCGCTAGTGTGAATCCCGCTTAAGAGCAAACGGTCGCCGCAATAGCAGTGGATTGGGGAAGAATAAATTGCACGTGAAATCGACGCTGCAATCTGCGCGAGATATTAAACAGCGCGCCACGTTTCGTTCTCGAGACATGAAAAACGGTTAACGTGACTTTCTCGAAATTATTTGAATTTGTACGTCGAATAATTATTTTTCGTTCGTCGATTCTCTCTGCGTGATTTCTTTATAGTGTAGTCGAGCAATCTTGATGTGTTCGGGAGCCCTTTACACATACACACGTTTATCTCGCGCAACGCCTTTCGACCGGCCCTAATTGTACGTGTCACGCTGATCGATCACACTCTTTGCTTCGTAAATACGTATTTTTAACGCGTCGAACGATCGACAATGACTTTCAGTTCTGCCTAAATGCCGAAAGCTAACTTTTATCACCTACTCTCGCTTCTTGCAGAGAATTAATATAAAAAGATGAATTACCACATATAAATATTACCGATTCGATTCCACGAACAGCTCGGCCAAGACATTCAATAATGTTTTATAACTATTTTTTAATTTTCTGACTGCAAAATCACTGGAATCTATATTTCTATTAGAAAGAGAAAGAAAGATTTATTATGTATAATAATTTTTCTAAATGCAGATTTTAATGATATAAAAATCAAGAAATTAAAAGAGAAGAGAGAAAGAAATATATTTAGCAAAAAAAGTTAAAAAAAGGGAAAAGAAAGTCGACGTGAAAGAAAACGCACCCAGCCGATAACGCTCCAAGTAATTCTATAAAAAATAGACAAAATGGAAGAGAAATATTTCGGCTTCATAATCGTGAAAACGACAGAGCATCGCGGCATAAAAATCGCATATGCATCGATTGACATTCGTAGCTGAAAATCAAATGTTCAGCGGTTCTATTCTGAAAGCCGAAGTTTATTTAAGCGACACATACCAGTACGGAATCCCTAGTGTGGCGTTTGCCGTGTCTGCTGCCGTGACTTCAACGAAAGTTCGTTGCCCTTCGCGTTTCAACTCGAGCCCCGGTCGCTCCGCTCGCGCCAGCGAACAGCGACGGAGACAGTTAGAAATTCTTTTGAATATTCGACGGCTTTGTACGACCTACCGCGCGACTTATCGAGGAAAGTCGTTAGCTACCGCGGTAAAGTGGTCGACGCATTGTTACAGTTCGCGGTGTTCGCAAAACGAATACATGGCGAAACTTTTCGACGGTGTAACTACGTCAGCGTCTCGATCATCGAATGCGAAGTCGATCGTTCGTCGTGGCTGGAAGAAATCGCTATTCCGCCAACGTGAGCGAGGAGACGAATAACGCTATTTTTTCTTCTTTACACTGTGAATTCATGGAAGAGCTGAATTCGCGTGTTCCCGACTTTCAAGAATCAATGCTGACGACGACGACGACGACGACGGAAAGCCGATGGACGTTGCAAGTTGGACGCGACGAAGGGAGGAAGAAACGTACCGCTCTCCGCGGTTGCATGGAAAAGGAGCCGCCGTGGACTAAGTGAAATGGCGCGTGCCCAGTGGATTTCACGGTGCGTTAGTTACGGGCGCTCCCTGTCGCTACCTTGCACCCCTTTTCCTCTCTCTCTCTCTTTCTATCTTTCTCTTACCAGTTCGTGTTCCTTCCCCGCGCGCAAGCGGCAGCCGCCTTTCCTGCACCTCGTTCACCATTCGTTCCTCTTCCACGATCTGCTTCTTCATCGAGCGCGCTTTGCGCGGCGCTTCGGCACGCTTGTGCTCCTCGCCGATAAATTGTCGGCGTGGAGTTGCGGAGTTTCAGACAGAAACGGCACTGGTTTCATTTCAATTTTCTACGTTTTCTTACTTTTCTTCACGTATATTTTTGTATACAGCAAAAGGAATTTTGTTCTCCTTTTTTGTTTTTTACGTTTTACTGACACTTTATACATTGCGGATGTTTAAATTAATTTTACACTTTGAATTCACATCGCGTTTCCTGTTTTCTTTCGCATTGACAAGTGACGAAAAATTCTGTCATGGCTTTAACACATTTCTCTCGCTTAACTCAACACTGGAATTCGTAATCGGTTGTCGGACATTGCGATTATCTTGCACGAAGCAATGCCGCGGAAGCGCGCGCAGACGTTTCATTACTTTATTGCCGCACGGTAGACAATCTATCCGGTGAGCAACGAGACAATGAGACGCGTGCCGTGCGTATAAATAATGGCAATTTAACCGCGGTTACGAGATACCTATCGTTCGTTTAGCAAGCAGAAGCGCTGCTACGTAATCTGCAGGATCGATGTGCAGCAAAGATGAGGGGAAAGGGGTGGCGGCAATTTCGAGTCACGAACTCCTCGTCACGGAGAGTAACGTCAAACTGAAACTCTCCCGACAGGGATGAAGAGAATATCTTCGCATGAGAAGATATTTTCATTATGAAAATAGATGTTATTAGAAACGCCGTTGGAAACTATGTAGTGGAATGTGTGTGTAATGTGAAAAAATAAATAAGAATAAATTTAATCTAAAAACTCCAAGAGTACAAATTATAATAATTAATTAATATTTATACTAAAAATTTAATCTTCTAACAAATAAAGAAAGAAAAGAAAATTAAACTTTTATGATCTTTGTATTAGCACATTGTATCGTTTATCGACGAAAAAGATAAAATTTTTTGTCGAAACGTCACAAACATGATAAATTCTGCTCAATAATTGTGCTGTTCAATAACTGTGCTGTGTTTTTTTGACCTGTAAGATCATTTATCTACATCATATAGATTAGATAGACGCGAGAAAGTTGTTTGTTTCTTAAAATCAATTTCTTGAACACGACGCGTCTTCAAACGAACGGATGAGCGTTGCCTCATCACGATCGCTCGAGAATTCATGTTGTATGAAAACATACGCGACGCACTTGTCAACGCATAAAACTAATCTGGCGTGTCTAAAGGCAAACGACGTAAGATCCGCTTTTCAGATCGCTTGAAATCCTGTTGTGACAGGGATTTACCTACTTTTAATGCACACAACCTATAATCTCATCTATATATACGAAAGCCTCTTTTCCGATGAAACCGAACATCGTTCTTCCGTTCTTCGCTACGACGAGACATAACAATATTTTTACAGAATCGATCGATGCCAGAGTGCAAAGCATCAAAGATAGATAACTGGATCTCCGATATTCCGGTCTGACGTTTTCTCACACTTAAGGCTAGAAAGCAAGCGACGATTAAAAAAAAAGAGACTGTTAATGCATTCTGATAAGTGAGGGCTTAGCTTCTCTCGAATCTTCTCGAGAAGAGAATATATTCACGGAATCTTCGTTTTTGGAATTGATAATTTATTAATCAACTTGCTCAATATATGCGTCACACTGTATGTGTGTATGTAACAAAGTTTCAATTCAAAATGTTGTTCTTCTCTATTTCTCTAAATTTCTTTTTTTTTTTGTCAAATCTTGTTACGTAAAACAAACATCATACAATATTTCCTAATTCCAAACGTTCGTACAAAGTTCGTCGACATGAGACCGTCTACCTGCCTATATCTCGGCGTTTGAACCGCGAGCCGTGGTAAACAGAGTGATTCGCATTCGAGATACGTCCGGTTTAGCGTACGTAGTAATCCGCGCAACGAATGCATCTTCCTCTCGGCGCCGAAAACACGGGAAAGTCGTAGGAAAAAATTCCGTTGCTTCTGCGTGTTTCGCCGGCCTCGGACTTGTGCCCCGCGGCATACGAAAAAAGGCCGAGACACGGCGTCGAATACTAATATACCAAACTGCTCGCGCGGACTAGCGGAGGGACAAAAAAAAAAAAAAAAAACAAGGGTGATTATACGGAGAAACGACGCTCAACGCGACGGAGTTTAAGAACGCGAGAGCGAACGAACAAGAAGCGCGCAACTGCAACGGCTGCAAATTTGCATGAAAATAATACTCGGTGGGTGACAATGATTTCTACGGGCGATATATCTCACGGCGCATTTCCGCGCGCTACCGAAATTCCGACATCGTCGTCGTCGTCGTCGTAGTCGTCTCTCTGCCGTGGCAGTCGAACGACAAAGGCACGCTATAGCAGTGCTCTTTCGTGGGCGAGCTCGTTCGCGCAACTCCGATATGTATAATACATATGGAAGTGCGTTTTTTAACGAGCACACGTGCGTCTGTTCCTCTCGCAAAATATTACGGTGAATTTATGCGCGCACGGCCAAAGTGCGTGCGTATATGTATGTGTGTGTGTGTGTGTGTGGGCACGACCGGTTTACATATCCCTTTGACGTAGCGCTAATGGCGCTAGCTGTAATGCGACCGCGTCCTTCTTCTGTCGGTACTTCCGATAGATGGAACAAAACTGTGCCGGAGCGATTACATCCGCGCGATCGCGACTAGACGGCGAAGAATCAAGAAGTAGTCTGCGAAGCTAGAGCGCAAAGTAAATACAGTAGTTCTAGCGAAAGCAAAGCAATTGCTCCGCCAACAAAGTGAGATGTCAATTTCACGCCCGTCACTTTGTCCGGAGCAAGTTTTCTTCGCGTAATTTAACGGGTTTTATCAGATCTATAATTCGGGAAAGATTTCCGCATTTATACATATAATCGAAATACTTCTGATAATGGAAAATATCTTTGTCAGAATAAATGTCGAAAACTATCCATTAATAGGTTGTTCAATTTCGCGGAAATTGTCCCGAAATTGTCCTTATTCCCGCTTCTTATGAACGTGTTGTTTATCGCTTCGTTCTTAATAATAAGAGCCATGCGTTGCGGATTGAAAGAAGAATAAATATGTACACATATATATACATATACATGTCACATATATAAGCGTGACGCACACGAAATTGACGGAAAGGATCAGACTGGATTCCACTTGGCGTCGAAGGGGATGCGATTCGGCTCGAATGGCCGATATTATACCCCCGGGCGGTAATTCGTATCGAGTTTTCCGCGCTGCCTGAGAACTCGATCGGAAACGCGATCACGATGACGAAAGTAATCTTCGTTCGCGTCGAGCACGATCCTACGATAAACAATCTGAGAGCTACTGTATTTGTGAAAGCTCTCTCTGTCTGTCTCTCTGAAAACTGAAAAACTTTGCTTCTATACGTATTTTACAAGTTATTTTTCGATCAAATCTGTAGTCAATACAAATAGCTGTTTCACGAAGTGTAATGTGCACTGACATTTATAGCTTCTCAATGATATTTTCATGAGAAATCGCACATATCAGAAACCACGAAGCGGAGCTTCTCATCAGACAATATTTCATCGAAATAATTCGCAGTAGAGAAATAATAAAATATATAAACAAAAATGTAGCAACAAAAATATTAGCCGCTTATTTAAATATCACGACATGTATAATATTTACAATATTTTATAACGCATAAATTTTATATCTCTCGACCTCTGATAGCTTAAAAAAGACAGCTTCTCTCTTTGGATTTCGTTAAAACAGAAGCATGTACACACACGCGCGCGCGCGTTGCGATTCTCGCTCTAATAAAATATATTCCGTTATTGGCGCATATAAAAGCGGAATGACAAATGGAAAATAATCCGATGCGGCGGAAAATACACAGCGAGATGTGCTAAATAAAAGCGATATCCTGGGGAGCGTTATTATCGTGCCGATGGGGAGTCAAAGCGTACAAGACGGACGACATATCGGACGACAGTCGGCGCGAGCGCGAAACGCAAGCGGGGGCCATTTCCCGACCGACAAATGGCAATTTAACATCGTCTCGGTCGATATTTGAGCGACCCTTTGACCGTCGACGCTAATGCACGCTCTGCCCTTTATTTCCTGCTGTCACACCGGCGCGCGGCGGCGGCGGCGGCGGCGGCGATACGCGCGCGGACCCCATCTCGACATCACCGCGTTCGCGCTCGCTGAAGCGCGGCTTTCCGAGCGTCCAGCCGCCCACGCGAGAGTTACGGCATGCACACGTAAAGGGGAACCACGCCTCCTCCCTCCGACCGAAGGATTTAATTACGAATTAATTGTGATGTACCGCACCGCGGCTAATTCCCGCCCGATAATTCCGTCAGTAATTCGAGCGACGCCCCGAATCGGTCCTTTTCCTTCTCTTCTGCACCCGAGACTCATCCCTTCTTCTGCGACATCGCGTTCGTTATGGAAAACTTCGCCGCGAGCGGAAAAATCTTCCGAGAGTTTTTTCCGACGCTGAAGCACGCACTGGTTTTTTATCTCGATACGATCGCGACGAAGCACGATGACGGCCGCAAGTTTCATTTTCGGTGAGAGAGAGCGAGCGCGCGAGATCATTCGCGCGAGGCACTCGTCGTGTGAAGTACTGCTGCGCAAGCGATAAGATCGTCGTGCAGAAGTGCACTGTCTAGTACATGACACTAATGAATGATCGAGTGCGGAACAAATTTCAGGTGATAAACCTTACAGCAAGAGAGAGAGAAACGGAGATTCTAGATACCGCGCGCGCGACATTCGCAACGGGAATGTAGAAAGACGCGAAGAGAATGTTCCTTTATCAATCAGTGATTTCACTCGAGAAATAAGAGAATAATTTGTATTAACGGTTCGTATGTTACCGGTTGTTTATGAATATTCATGATGTGTGCATGCAACGTCGAGTTTGAATAAATTGTAAATAACCGCGAAGGCGTGCAACAACGAGATTGAAACTCGCTAATCTGATTAAACGCGATTGCTATCTGCGCGCGTGTTAATGGGCTTTTCTCATTAATCATTTTAATTAACAGCGATTAGATATGGATGGATTGTGTGTGATTTGCATTTGTACGCACAACGGCTATGCGTTTCCGCAAATTTTCGCTGTTTAAAAAGTTTTTATTGCCAGCACACGAGGTAAAATCGCGCCGTCCATTTGTTAGTGTGTCAGGTAGTTTGATTTTTCCGGCTTGTCGCCTCAAGTTAAAGAGATAAGACACGGAAAGTCTCGCGAAAATCTTCTACGTCAAAATGAGAATTATTGTTACGAGAAGGAGAATTTTGTCAAGATGGATATCTATACGTTTCTACTCTCTTAATTGCTGTGAAAGACATTTGTCTTTCTCGCACGACTGTCTTGCTTCGCGGCAACGACCTAAGTGCACGAGAATCATCCGCGAGATATTCGATTGCGCGGCAACTAGTTAATTACGATAATGCGCTAACAATAACGCATTATCGCAATTAACTATGGTTGTAGACAATATCGCTGGTTCTATATATTTTCACTATCTTGGATTCTCACCTGACTGACGTTTCGATTAGATTAGGCCACGCAACGTCGTCGACGGCCGGGCTTCTTGGACGCGCCGCGACGAACGCCCTCCTTCGTCTCCTCTTCTCCTGACACGAAACTGTCTACTGATAATGTATCGATGTAGGCCCGCAGTTATCGCGCCGATTATCGGCTCACTATCCAGTTCACTGACGTCAAGTCACGACGAACGATCGTACGGATGGTCGCTTTTCTCGTTTTTTTTTCTTCCCTCGTTTCCGACTCCTCTATTCTGTCGGGCGAGCGCGCTTGGAAGAGATCGATTATGCCCTCGTGCGATATCGATATCACGGTGCAAGTGACGTCGATGTGATTTTCCTCTCAAGTAAGTCCGAGCTCCCGCCGGGTCGTCACCTTCGATTCGTCTTAGTCGTTTTCCCGCAACAAATCGTTCCTCTCCCGGAGAATCGTTCGCCACTGCCTCGGGAGTCGTCGTCGTCGCTCCGGGCGAGAAGCTGCCCACGCGACGAGATTTATCTCCGCTCCGGAGTTGCGCGCGAAGCAAAAAAAAAGAACAGAGGTCGGTTTATCTTCTCTCGAATCCGTGTTTGCGCGTGAAGTTACTCTCGTTGTCTCGCCGATTATACGCCGTGAGATTTATAGCCGCGGTCGAGAACAAGTCGCGAGATGACGATTCTGGGCGCGACGACGGTTTTAAAGAGTCGCGCGACTTCGCAAGAAAGACAATTTTTGTCTCGCGTCTTCCCACGTGT
This sequence comes from Pseudomyrmex cubaensis, assembly GCA_014825685.1. Classification (NCBI taxonomy): domain Eukaryota; kingdom Metazoa; phylum Arthropoda; class Insecta; order Hymenoptera; family Formicidae; genus Pseudomyrmex; species Pseudomyrmex cubaensis. Next base: position 63,601 of record QVOA01015109.1, read on the forward strand.
TGTCGTCTCGCGGTTGATGACGGTTTCGTGGACGCGCGATAAATGCACGCGGCGCACGGCGACGCACGCTTTTATCGACGCTCGGCGTCAGCTGCGCGCGTCCGCGTGTCGCCGCTCCTCTCCTCCCGTCCCGTTCGACGCGTTCCGCCACCTCCTCGGTGCTCGTCGCACCGCGGATTTTCGAACACCCGTCGGCGCGTTCGATCGCGAGCGCGTGCGTGCCTACACCCGCATTCGTCGCGACCTACTCTGAAGGGACATCGGAAATTTGTATGTACGTCGCTCGCGCGACGTGTATGTGTTCCGGGTTCTTGTCACGTCCCCGCATCGCTAATGAACCAGCGCGATTATGTAAAATTACGATCGATCGGACAGATGCAAACAATGAATTCTATGTAATCAAATATATAATAGAAGCATTCAGAATATTATACAAGCGACTTCCTTGTTGAGCAGCGAGTATGACATAATTAACTCGAATTCTTCCGCCGGTTTCATATAACGAACCAAGACTGACATTTCTAGAATTTTTTTTCTAAAGCGCAATTATATGACAGTTCTTAATGATCTAGTCGTCTAATGAAAAGGTAGAGGAATTTTTAGTTAAGATATTGCACGCAATAAACAGCAATCATGTCACATTTAACGGAGTCGCGCAAGCGGACTCTTGTCCTGGTTCGCGAAGAACCAGACGATCAACCAGACGTCCTCGCAAAAACGTGGGTCTGCTGTAAGTAAGATATTAATATCCCGAGTGTCGCTTATATTCACATTCTAAAATCAAGAACGACGAGCTCTCTAAGTGAGCACATAGGAAATTACAAATCCGATTGATCAAGGATTTCAAATTGAAAATCTAAAAGATTAAAATCGCGTAAAACTTTTTTATCGAAGAATAATGAAGAGCATAACGAATCGTTAATTATTTCACGAGAGACGTACAAATGACGTAATTTAAAATTTTTACAGACACGCGGTTTTTATCGTTGCTGAGTACACACAAAAGTACATTGCTCTTCAGCGAACCGGGCTGTGTCTCTCGAAGCGCGAGAAGAAAACTCAAATGCCGCATTACTCCGGCTGACGATAATGACGCTCGTAATTTTCAGCGATAGTGCTCGAAACGATGATTGTCGTTACGGACTTACTCTCCGAGTAACGTCTTTCAAGACTGAGATACTAGCGCAAGTTATAATCCTCGTCATGGAAACTTGGCCTTTTAACTTTTACTTAACGAGTATCAACGAACGGTCGACCTGCTGAAACCGGCTCGGCAGGTAGCGTGAGCTAAGAAGAAGACGCGAGGCGCGAAGATTAACCAAATCGGATTATACGAAAACTTTGTTCGTGTCTTTTCGCGAGAACGCGTAGTTATAAAGGATGATGGATGAAGGATTAGCCTGTCGAGTCACAATATTTCTACCCGATCTTTGAATTCATATACAATTACATGAGAAACTTGTGAATGGTGGCTACTATTACAGTTCCGTGACTTACTAAACATTTGAAATTTCCATGAAAGCGCGTAATATCGCTTTTGAAAACTGTCGGAAACAAATTTCGAAAGTCACCGCGATATCAAATATCAAAAAAGTTAACAAGAGTAAAATAAAATATGAGAAAAATTCTCGAGAAACGAACAATAGGCAATAATAAAGTGAATAGTTAGAACTTTCTAATTTTATTTCAAGAGAAGTGAACAAAGAGAAATATTGCGATTCGCTATTAATTACCGACGTCTCTTTGTCCCTCTCTCTCTCTCTCTCTCTCGGCCAGCAGAGGCGAGGTCAAGCAAGGGCTCGTAAAATCAATGAACTCGCTCAGTCGTGGTGCGAAGAAGCCGGGTATTGCGACGCGCCCCCTCGTCTCCTCAACGCGCCATGGCGCTCCTTCATCGTACAGCCCCCTTTTTCTTCCGTTCACGTTTTGCGCCGCGCGGAGCGTCTCTTCGGTATGTTTCTGCCGTTCTCTATCGGCTCTCCGTTCTCTCATGCCGTGAAAAAAGAGAGTTCCGAAGAAAGAGAAAAGAAGAAGAAAGAGGAGGAGGAGAACGAGTAGCTCAGAAGGTAATCAAAGGGGTGGGCGCACGCGTTCGCGAGTACTTGCGCCCCTTCGCCTGCCTCTCGAGGCACACACCCGCGGGAGCGTCGCCGAACAATCGTTTCGGTGGCTTTGAAGTTTCCCGCTCGCGCCCCTGGACCACCCCTCTCGACTCCCCTCTCCCTCGAGGCTCGTACGCGTTGCCGTTCACAGCGAGAAAGAACGACGACCGGCGACACCGACGATGACAAGGGAGATAGGTCCTGGTGCTTACGTACGCACCTACGTCCGTTCCCCCCTCCTTCCCGTTACCCTTTACTCTTCCTTCTGTGTTTTCTCTCCCCGTTTTCTCGAGAGCGAGAGATACAGCGATAATCTTGTCGAACGTGCCTCCGACTGACAAAACGGGATCCAGATGGGGGTGAATCGCTCAAGAGGCTAATTACAGTGTTTTTCTCTTGGAGATTCGCACGATGGTCATCGTGGTTGGATGATGGTACCTGCTTTGATTTATCCCCCTGTGCGAGTTCCGCATGCTAAAGTAAAAGAGAGAGAAAGAAAGAGCGCGTTGATAGGGCGGCAAAGCTTTGTGGCGGCAATACGCGCGCGTGCTCTCGCTCTTATCCAAGTACCTTTCGTATCGCTGGTCTAATCAACCGAAAGAAAGTTTCTCATCCCGTTTCGTACTCTTCCGATCGTCTCTGTCGCTCTTTTACGGATTCTTTCGTCCCCCGATGGTTCTCTGCTTCTAAATGTTCTTTTCCTATCTTTCTTTTCTTTTCACTGCTCCAGATTTTCGTTCTCATTCTCGATTCCCGCTGTCTCTTCTCTCTTTTTTGCTCTTTGTCTTCCTATATCGGAAGGAGGATCCGTGCTTCCGATGCCACGTATGCAGAAAAGTTCGCGAAAGTGCCCACTTATTGTTCCCCAGTGGCAGTCGAGTGCAGCTTTGACGACAACGAGGTAATTAGTTCGTATTATACTTTGTGACATCGCAGAGAACGGCCGGCCAGAACGAAAGAGGTTCCCCCTTTTCCCTCTCACTCTCTCTTCCTCCCTCTCTCCCTACTCTTATCCTCGCCCGGTGGTTTTTCTCTCACTCTTCTCCGAATCCTATTACAAATTGGGACTTCGCCGCTCTTCATTTGCGACGCAACTCCCACGTGCGTGCACGCCGAACGCAATCTATTCTCTTCTCTCTCTCTCTCTCTTTTCTCCGCCCTCTTTCCTCTCTGTCTATTTCCATCTACTCGTCGTTTGCACGCTAATTTCCGTGCAGATGGACGGAGGAGCAAAACGGAAAGCGAACGATCGCTCGGGCCGAAAAGTCTTTGTCGTCGATGAAGAACGGTCGAGTGCGCGGCATAAAGTACGTTCGCTCGCGTACGCGGGAACAAAGGAAGGAAGAAATAAAAATCCACGATAAAATGAGACCTTAATGAGTGCGCTTGTTTTGTTTTCATGAATTCGTAATTTTCGAGCACGCGTATCTCTCGTGCGGCGCGGGCGGAAAGGGGTGGTTTCTCGATCTCCTCGAAGCCTCGTCACCGGCAAGGAGTCCGATCTCAAAAGACGACGTGCAACTCTCGTTCGCGCTCCGGTGAGCGCGCAGGAATAATTTGGTTTTTTTTTACCGATGCGGAATGTTCTCGTTAACGTCGAAGCGAAGAGCAATCGGAGCTGATAGCCAAAGGGTGGACGGTGACGAAGGGGGAGGATCCTCAAAGACATCACGCGGCCTAATTTTCCAACAGAAGGAGCATTCTTACTTTGATGCGTCGGAACTCCAAGTTTCGTCAGTGCGCGCTCTCTCTCTCTCTCTCTCTCTCATTACATGCCGTTTCCACTTGTTACTTATTTGCGCGTGATAGATCTTTCTTGCGGGGGAGAAAATCGCGACCGCGCAGAATGACGAGACAGAAGTTTTTTTACGCTGTAATAAATCGCGTTGTGGTATCGTACGAAGCTTTATACTGCCGCCATACAAAGAGAGCGCTTTGCGGCCAATCCCGCCCTCGCGCATACGAATTCGTTTACGTACGCTATCACGCTTGATTAGAGAGACTATTGGGGAAAAATTGAAAAAAGCCGAGATGGAAAAAATGGGTCGACAGCAATGACGGCTGAAACGAATCAAAGTGGAGTCCGTTTGAAAAGGGGAAGAAATATTCTCTCCCAATGTTTTTGCGGCGCTTGTCAAGCGACAAAGAACCCTCGCGACGTTTTCTCATGACTTTCTATCTCGAAGACGCAAGTGTAGATAGATAAAAAGCAAATACTTGTGTGTGTGTGTGTGTGTGAGTGGAAACAAATGTGAAAAGATATAACGTTATAGTAATTTTCCGGGAACGGTATGCGAAGCTGTTCTCTAATCATAGCTATATATCACGACTCGATTTTGTCAAGAGCCTTTGTACTGTCAAAATCCTTTATGTTTCATGCAACTTCGTTTTCTTCCGAGTCTGTGGATTTCGCAAACATTGCGAACTGCAAGTGAACGAATTTATCTGAGTTCTTTGGCAACCTTCGCGTCGAATTAGCGTTGAGACGGGCGTTGCACAGTCCGCTGCATACGAGTGTAATAGAAACGTATGGCGACGCGTTCTCTGGTGTGAGTACAAGCGCGCCCACATAGGGACGCGAGTTTCACGTAGAACGTAAGGGTTCCGTACGGCTGCTGCGCGCCTCCCTCTTGCTCGGCTTCGTTTCCACGCTTCTCCCGTACACGCGCGTTGACGCGACGCCGAGCGACGTCGATGAATTCTTTGATCCGCGCTGTAATTAGTTGGCAGCGGGCAATGCAACTGCCTGTCGCCGCCGTCGTGGCGTAAATAGCAGCAGCTACTATCGGATGGCGGCGAGGCAAGGTACACCCCGGTGAAGGAGTGAAGGGGTCGACGGCTCGGTGAAGAAGGGTAGTGAAAATGTTTTAGTGGCGATCAAAGTAGCCCGACTGCACCCCGCGCCGAGAGCTCCTGTATCGAGGAAATGCTTCGAGAAAAAGAAAGGATCCCTTTCCTACGGCCTCTCCGCGACACCGTCATTGACGACGGCGAGCAATATCCCAGACGTATACGTACGTCATTGCTGAATAGACTTATTTTCACACGTCAATTATTTTCGACGTTAGAATAGAACTTTTAACATTATTCGTGAATTATATATACAATATGTTTCAACATTGGATTTTAATTGTTCGGAACTCGTTTTATTACCGTTGGAGAAATGCGAAGCAAAGTGAAAACACTTTTATATTTTTAGCTACTAGTTTTGTAGTTTCAACAATGGCGTTTTTGTGAAATTTGCGATTCTTTGTGAAAAATGCAGGCATTTAATGGTAGAACATTGAAAAATAATATTCTTAAGTGTAATACGCCAGAAGTCGGCGCTTGTGAGGCGCTTGTCAAGTGCGCCACTCCGCGCCCTTCCAAGTACCCGTCAGCGTTCTCGTCGTCGCCGCGATGCGAGACATTCTGTAACGCCAGCGGGTTGACGAAGACTCGAAACGTCTCGATGTGGTGGGAATTTAATGCATCTGTGTGGAGACCGAGTGCGCGCAAATAATCCGAGCGCCATTCGAATTTCTCGAGATCATCAACGGTAAGTCGGTTTTGGTTTTATACTCATAACTCGCGGTCCATTCCCGAATAATCCGCACTGATGTCACGATATGTATCACTTTCTGTGACATTTTACGAGATATTTGAAGAACAAAATCCTCATGTCTCATAAATTATACAAGTACGCATAAACTATGCACAAAGCAAGTTGTATTTTCATAATATAACTTCCTAACCATATGTGTGTGTTGTGTGCGCTACGGAATAATCCTCTTATATACATGGAAATGTAGTATGCATGCGCGCGCAAAAAAAAAAAAAAAAAAGAAAAGAAAAAATATATCGACGTGAAAAAATTAAACACCGTGAGAAAGATCAACAAGAGTAACGTGTACAAGTTTTGAGAAACAATAATCGGATATTTTTAGTGGATTATATTCCGCTGTTTCGTTTATGTTTAATTTATATAACCAGACTACGTGGCATATAAAAACTGGAATGTATTTTTTATAAATAACATTTTAAATTTCAGAAATTAATTTTTTAAATTTACATAGAAGATTTGTTATTTCCGTGTGTTAAACTTTTTGTTTCTCACATGTGTGTAAAATATAAATTTATAAGATAGTATGTTACTCGTGCTTTCTCTCTCTCTTTTTTCTCTACTCTCGCTGAGAGAGGATAATTCTAATGCAGAGCGTGCAGTTGAGTAAGTGGATCGGTCTCGATATAACAACAGTCCTAAATCCGTTTTACGACGACGTCACGTCTCTCGAACTACTCTTCGCTCGACGATTATGGCGATGTTACATCCACGAGCGAAACGATCAGACCGCTGTAAACGGCTTTTCCTCTTGGTGCACCGAAAAGCGATGTAACCGCGGATCGATTCGTTACAGCGAGCGGCCGCCGCGCCATGAATTCCGACGAAGTTCCCGGGGTCCGACCCCAGGCCCGATGTCGCATTAATGCATCGAAACGTAGTTACAGTTTCGTAACTCTATTTTGAGGGAAGCGTATGCACAGAGAGGAGAGGAAGGGCGAGAGAGAAAGAGAGAGAGATAGAGATGGAGAGAGTAAAACGCTTTACGCGCACCCCCGATTTTCGTAATATTCCGCGGCGCACACAGATAACTGCGACGAGAGCCAACCCGGCTAGCTCAACGATGACGATAGGGAACGTCGACGTTCGTCGACGTTGGCGTCGACGCGGAATCGAATGTGAAGTGCGTCTGGTCGTTTCGCATAATGGGGAAATCATGAGCCCCCCTTTTTCACTCCCCGTATACCGCGTTTGTCTCTCGCTTCGACGTCGAGAGCTCTCCGTTCTAGTTCGCTTAAAGTTCGGCTTAATTACGTCTATCGTCGATTGGCAGCTATGTCTTTAATTATTGACGAGCAGCGACGCGACACGGATGCCTTAATGCAAAAAAATAACCGCATAATGCACGGTTAATTTGAACGAGACTCTCCCATTTCTTTCACTCATTTTACTTATACCACTAATGTATTTTGTATATGCATGTTAAAAATAATCATGTATAATCATCACATAACACACGCTAATAGATGGATTTGAGAGTTAATGCGATCTTTCATCGATTTTGCATCAGTGAAATTAGAACGTCACGAAGTAACAGACCGTCACAGGCTTCTATAGTTCGCCCGACGTATTAACGCAATCGGAAGAACCTGTTATGATTTATTAATGGACAGAATACTTCGCTTAGGCATTATATACACGGTGTCGTACGGGGGACGATTACGACCGTCTGTTACATTCCCATCCGCCATCAGATCGTTATATTGTTCCGTCCACGCATATTTTTTCCTCCTGATTAATTTCCACTAGAAAATTAATCACTGCGAGAGAGGGGACACCGCGTGTTATGTCCGTACGTCGGTCGTTGACGGCGGTTGCACACGCGGTCCTGCGGATTCTCCGCCTAGTCCATGGGCGTACATGAACGTATGACGCGATGATCACGCACGTAAAACGGAGAAAGAGAGACGAACACGCACGCGGATGAGGGGAACGGATAAGAGAGGCCGAACAGAAGGTTGTTTGAGGGGAAGAGGGGCGCGTACGAACCCCACGAAATATTGATTGACATCCGGGTGACAGATTTCACTGGCCACACACCCCTTCAGTCTTCAACCGGCGGTGTATACCGAGCCGAACGCGCTCGAGCACACCACCACCTACCTCCTTCCCATACTCTTTGTCATGCTGATTTGTTGCCAACCATGCAGAGGTGCTCAACCGTGCTCCGATCGATTCCACGATGCAATCGTCTTTCCCATTGCGTTTTCCGCGTGGGCTCATCCGGATGTTGTGTTAGGTTTGCAACGGGCTTACCGGGAATTGCACGAGATTACCTGCGAACGAGTGTCGGGTTGTGGCCGCACTTCCAGTGATCGGCATCCGATCAGCGAGACGCCGCATACCGGACACGCGGATCTCGACACCGCGTCCGGTTGTTTGTTAGGCACACTCGGCGCGAGAGCGTCTAATAACGTGCAATTAGCGCATCGGGTATAATTACGATTAATGCCGGCCGGGGGAATTATCATTTCCGACTAAACGCTTTGATAAACAAATTCCGAGGAGCACATACCGAACCGAACACCGGCGAATCTCGTGTTCCTCATCGCGCGCTCATCGTCGCGGCTCGTTATCGCGTAGGATTTCTATTTGCCGTCCAGTTAGACAGGTGTAACACGTCTTGCCCAAGGTGCATAATAATGTACGTTAAGGAGAGAGAGAAAGGCTATAATACCGTTATCGTTACCCGGAACACACCATATGCTAGCAACGTGATTGACATATTGATGGAAAATCCATGCCCCACACGATTAACCTTTCAACTAGCATGATCTACCTAACCGTCGGTCTGACGATATTTTCTTTGCTCGCGCATTACTCGAGTGCTGACATTAAGGAAGATGTCAATAGCATACCTGTTATTTGAAAGTCACGACCGGATTTATAATGCCCGTGTGTGTTAGCTTCCTGCTTTCGTATCTAAAGATAAATGTAGAGCTTGCTGAGACTTTACAGAAATTTCTATTAGAGAAACGTAGATATCTAATTTCTACGCAAATGTTTCTTAAAATAAACTGCGTGATCAATCATCGTTTCTGATCCGCGAGAAGAAATAATTATACATGTATATAAGCGTGTTAAGCAAATGCGTCGCGAGTGAAATTGCTCAAGCACATCGCGGAAAGAAGGAGAGAAGGGGGGCAGCGGACGAGCTTCGAAGTGGCAAACAAAGAGCAATGCGACAAAGACGGACTTCGTGACAGAACGAAGATGACGGAGTCGTTGCGATTCTTGTTGGCCGCTGATTGCTCGAACGGAGGAGCCAATTGAAGATGTGACAACGACTCGACGCTTCTGAATCATGTCACATGTCAAATGAGTGACTCGGAAACTGTCAACCGGCCCAATTACGTCTTCATATGAATAGCCGACCCACAGAACCATCGTCCCACGCGCAACGATGCTCAACAAGTCGACAGGTTCGCTATAACCGACGAAAATGGCCCGATAGTTCGTTACACGAAGCCGCCGGGCATGCACTTTCACACGTTCGTTCTAATACGTTCTAATTTCACGTTGTCACGCATTACGAAGCACTTCTGAAGATGGATATTTCTTCGTTTCCGATTCAAACTTTTGAGTGAACTAAAAAGATTGTATGAGATTTTTTTCATTTATCCGGTTATAATTTAACTTTTGTTTAATCAGATAGAAAATTCGCACACTGCGATCGAAAATTTAAACGAGGAAGATAATGTACGTACAAAACATTTAATATTATGAAATTTTAATTTTTACATTGAAATTTGCGATTGAAAACTCGGCGGTTGACGGACCGACACCCGGAGGAATCGCGTCCGTAATTATTTCATTAAATCCCGTCGATGTGTTAACCCGTGAGGGTTGCGAGTGTAAGCCGCGGTAACCCTCTCGCATATCGCAAATATTGGTCCATTACGAGATCACAATGCTCTCTCACCTCGTGTATACCACGCATAGCGTTAACCTCAAAAGAGTCTTCTGGTATAGCCGGTATAGGGCGATTGAAACAGCTCGTCTCGCAACGCATCGTTACGAGATTATGTAGAGTGAAACTGAATGGAGAGACTGATAGGGGAAAAGGGGGAATCGATCAAATTAAAGTGGAATGCAAAGTGAATGTCGCGCAAAAACCGGATAGAAGTGCGATCTGAAAAACCTGGTTTTTTTTTGTTTGTTTTTTTTTTTTTGAAAGCTGCGCGATGTATCTTATCAAAGTAATTGCTGTTAATAAAAAATTGATTACTTCCGCTAAAAATATTTATTGACATTTGACAATTAATATACCGTATTTTTGTTGTTGCAAAAACTGTCTCGATCAATATAAATTTCAACTGCGTATAACAGTTTTTCCAATGACAGATGGTGTCTATTTTTATTCGTTAATTTGATTCCGTGCAATTTGTACAGTTTTACGTCAATATGTTGTTTCACGATTCACGCACAGATGAAGTTTACATTAAATCCCGCGAACATCACGAGAATGACTTTACCTTCTCCCACGCGCGAGCAGCTTCTAAATTCATTATCGGAGAACGAATGGAGCATAATTGAGACGTATGTAAAACGCACATGTGCGGTCCCCCGCCTCCCACGCCCACCGCGTGATAAACGCCCCCGTATCTCCCGCTGTCAACGTACTAAAACTGCAACTCCTCCTTTGCGTTTTATACAGTCAACCATAAAGCATGTAATTAATGGTCGACGCGAAATAATCGAGTAAACATCTTTACAAGCTACTACTATCGACTATTGCACAACCACCTGTTCTACCATCTAGTAGGATTCGAGTTTCAAATGTTTCTTCCTACTTTTTGATCATCGAAAGTCTCTGTACTATAAGAAAAAACTAATTGTTGTCATTAAAATTTTCAAGTAGGTAATATATTTTGTGATAAGTAAACCGCGTAACATTCTATAAATATAATTTACGTAAATGTTTAATTATAAGCTTATCAATTATTTAATAGTTACATCAATTTCTGTTCAACGCGGGAGGTAGATTTTAATCTCAAGAAGAATTTCCAAGATCTCGATATTCTGGAATATTCTATACAATAATGCGTTTTGATTACGCACTAACCACGCGCGAAATCATCGGTTCACGAACAGTAGGCGGCAACATGGCGGAGGTAGCGCGCGTGATATCGCCCCTAGGCCGGATTTGTGCGCGCAGCGCAAATATTGCCTCAAGATTACAGGAGCGCAAAGCCGTCGGCAGCACGTATCTAATATCCGCGACCTCCTTCGAAGTGTCTCCGGGGGAACAACGCGTGATCGGCCGCTGTCCTTGTCGCATATAACTTTATGGAGAATGTTTTCTATCGCGCAGTTCGTACAGAATATAAAGCACATTTTAAATCCAGAAGTTTAGAGTGCAAACTGTAGTTTAATATCTATATCTATATATTTTTAATATCTATATAAAGTAACGTGCAAGGCGAGGCGTTTCTAATCTGTAGAATTATAAATTTAAATCTCCAATATTGATTTCTTTCTTTCTTTCTTTTTCTCTCTCTCCAAATAAAAAAATATAAAAAACATTCTTAAAAACAGATGTCCGGAAAAATAGAGACCTCGCGCAGGTATTCCGAAATAAAAACTTCACTGTTATTGATTTGTCGGGCTTTGTGTGTCGCGTGATCGAGAAAATTGCGGAGGACAAGGAGTCGGCGCGGCCGGAGGGGTTCGAGCCAGAATCCTTGATGCGATTACCCGTCGCTGAGTAATGCACCGCGGGCGCACGATGATACAGTAATGTTATTATCGTTCTTCCGCGGGATCGCTCGCCGCAGAGGAGCCGGCTGAATATTCATCGTTCATCGAGCGACAAGTGGTACGTAATCCACGGCGTATAACCGTTTGGCCGCGCCACGATTTCATTTGCATCTTTTCGAAAACCCCGTTACGCGACGCGCTTGGCGACGATTGCTTTGTGAACGCATGCGGGACGATAACGCGTCTTTGTCACACAGCGAGAGCAAAGAGCGATATATATCCTGTAGGATGTTCTCGGTCGTTTACGTACGATTTATCAGTACGGGATTCACCGCTTTTGAATTCACGATAAAACGCGCGACGCTGACGAAACATCAGACAGTCATGCGCGACACTAAAGTAGTAATCTGCAATAGTATATCGCGACGCATGTAAAAACCACTATGCTCTATTAGCGAGCTGCTAATGATTCGGTAATGTATGCAAATGAGAGAACCGAGAAGAGATAATGCAGGTCCATAATGCAGGCGGTAAACGAGCGATAAAGGTGAAAAGCGCTGATATCAGCATTCACCGAAACTACTCATTCAGCATCTCGTAACTGCTCTCGCGAAAACGTTGGATTAAATATCTCGGGATGAGCCGCAGGAATGTGCGCGACGAGAGGACAGGAACAGACGAGAGAAAGAGGAGAGAGAGAGAGAGAGAGAGAGAAAGTCGACAGAGATACAGAAATACAAAGACAGGTACACTAACTACTGTATAGCGTCGGACCGGGAGAAGAGACACCCGGTATCTCGTGTCGGAGGGAAGTCGTAGAGAGAGATAGCGCGCGTTGTCCCGTGGGATCGGCTTGAGCATTGTCGAGAGGGTTGCTTGCTTCGTCGCTCGTCACTAGAGGCCGCCACCGTTCGCCGTCATCCTCCCTCTCGCCGTCGCGGTTACCGAACTCACCCTTCCTGCGCTGCCACCCCTGTCTCTCTGTCCATTCCTCTTGCCGAAGGAGAAGCAGGACGAGGCGAGGGTACGAACAGGGAGCGGATAGGGTAGGTAGGTAGGTAGCTCGGGACTGTCACTCGGTGATGGATGATTCTACCCCAACGCGATCAATTCGCCTGCCCCACGCGCACATGCCTCGAGGGTGAAGCTTACCCTCGTGCGCCACTCGCTACACGGGAATCGCGATGCTTCCTCTCGATCTAGCGAGAAGGTGCATTCCTCTCTTGCGAGTGCTTGAGTCGACAGGGATAGGATCGTCCGTTCCATGAGATCGATGAGAAACTATGAGTCGTCTCGGATCAGTATGAGAAAGTGTTCTCATCTTCTTTGGAGAATTCACACACAGAAGTCGAATAAAGAAATCGAGAAGAGAGTCAATACGGGAAAGAAGAAAAACTCACCCGCTTTCAATATTTGTCCCGTAATATGTCAATCAACGTCTCTCTATCTGATAAAAATTTGTACGTTTATTTGTAGACCGTTTGATAGAGTAATAACGTAGTATTAAACTTCAAGATGAAATCGTAAACGTGCCTGCGGATCTATTTATAAATACGTGATTAGGAAAATGAGCATAATTATATTACAGCCAACGCGACATACTGATTAAGGCGTCTTTTTATCTACACCGCCATTTAAAACGAGCCGCTTATCGCTATCTGGACCGCGACGAAATTTGTAGACGAGCTAGTAAAAACGTTTAACGACCGCCGTCGGGCTCTTATACCGCGTCTTCTCCCCAAGGAGATCTTTCGTTGCTTCCTTTCGTTGTTCTTCGTTCTCTCGCGCACATTTTGCCACCCTCTCACGATTTCGTCTAATTTGCATAGTAATTTTAATCAACGTTACCGCAAACTGCAATATATGCGTAGCTATATGCGAGAGCACACGTGCGCCGCGTGTGCTCTTCGCATAGATTACGCATACAAACGGACTGGTACAGTACAATCCAGGCAAAGAGATCCGCGAGAGAAAGAGAGATCTCTCTCTCTCTCTCTCGGGCAACTCGCCACCCTGTAATTACTTTCCTCTGACGGCGCAGCACGTCAATTCAAATTGCTCTCGAATTACCTAACACCGAGAGCGAGCTTTTTGCGTGTGTGTACAGGGGCGCGAGAGGCGCAAGGGTGCTAAAAGAGTGGATAAATGAGTGACGGTGCAGCGCGCATAGCTCGGGATCGGCCAGGGGAAGAGACGACGCGGAAAAGAGAAACGGAGTAAAAACGAGAGAAAGCCCCATTTCGGGACGCGATTCGCGTAACAAGTTCGAGGATTATTCGCCGCGCACGTTTCTCGAATACATCGCCCGTTCATTGATAACGCGTGCCCGCAGTCGAGGCGTTCCTAAAGGATTGAAACGGTCCTTGGGATTATCCGGGCGCGATGAAAGATAACGGCGCTTATCGCAGATGGGAGAAGGAGAGGAGAGAAAAAAAGCGCCGTGAAAAAACCAGCGTCGACGATATTGTCCGCCAACACCGTTTTCAGTTGCGTTTACAGCCTCGCATTTGTAACGGGATTTGCCCGGAAAAGATTGTCGCGCGCAATTGTACGACGGAGCTGAATACGGCGAGAATTTTGTTATTAACGCCGTTGCGTTGAGTCGTATCAATTAGAGAGAAAGGCAGTATTAAAGAAATGCAAATAAAAGTCTGTGTGTGCGTGTGTGCATGTGGTGTTTGGAAAAGACTTGTGGAACATTTCTCTCCGTGCATTTGAATTATATTCTCAATGCAAATTAAATTTAATATAATTTTTGGTCTGCGTGAACTCCAAGAATTGACACACTTTTTGTATTGACGTTTTAAATATGTAGCAAACTTAAGTTTAACAAATAGGTTTAGTTAAGTTTTATTATTTTATTAAAAATCAATGTTTTGAAGCGAGACAAACAGATTTGATTACTTTCAATTTTTTACTATTAATAAAGGTCAGTTTGTTATTCACATTGCTAACAAATATTTCGGTACGAGCAAAAAAATACCCGAAAAAAATACCCAATGTTTTATTTGTAAAAAACACACGCGAGGATGAAATACGCTCCCACCACTAATAAAGTCAAAATGTTTCAATCACTAACGGTCACTACGCAATTTGTCGAACAAACTCAAATTCCAAGGACTGGAATATATTTTTGTATTGTCGCGCGAAAAGGATTTCTTCCGTCGCTAACTAGTGCTAATGCGTGACAACTAAAAAAAATGTGTTGCCTTCGTCAAACACCTAATATTGCGTAGTAAGGACACGTCAAAGATATCTTCTCTCGAGATTTCGAAACTTTCAACCTTTTAAACTTCAACTTCATTTCTTATTTTCATTCACCAACCCACATAAATAAATTCGATAAGCTCAAATTTCGCAATTATAGAAAGAAGCAATTTCACCAATTTCCAATTTTTTAATCTGATCGTTATCTTGTTTGAGCTCATCAAAATTGTTTCTCTGTTACAAACTATCTCGCTACCTCGCGCTGAATTTTGCTGGAAATGTTTACTCACCGGAATAAAAAAGTGCGTGCTAGAATTCTACTTGTAGTACACTGGCAGTCACCGCTGTCTCTTTCTCCCTCTCTTTCCCACCGAGACGGTTGATGTCTTCGTTGCTTGTCAATTCGATGCTTCTTCGGGAAGCTGTCTTCGTCACTCGCACATTCGCGGCGCACTGTTGCAGCATGCGCGAGAGAGGAATCACGCGAAGAGCATTGTCCGGCAACTCGAGTTCTAACAACGACGAGGTCGACGTACGGTTGGTGCCGCGTAGGTGACGAGCGAGGGTTAACGGGTTAACCTTGAAAACGGAACCTGGCTACGACCGAGTACGCGAGGTTGCTGTTTTGGGTGGCGCGTTTAGTGCGGCGGGAGTGCGCGACACACCAAAGACGCCTCCCCGTGACTACTACGCGAAACAGAGAAATCGATAGAATGGCCCTGGCACATGCGTGCATCGCACCCCCTTCCCCGTACCTTTTCTGTAGGGGAGAAACCAACGAGAGAAGGACGACGACGAAGCTATGGAGACGTGGGCGGGCGGGGTGCGAGCAGGAAGCGGAAGAGAAGAGGAAGACGCGGGCGGCAGGGTTGTAGACGTTGTCGGGGCTAAAGTAATGGGAATTTCTTTCTCGCGCGTTTGCCGCTCTGTGTGTATCTCTTCCTCTTCTACTCGCCGGCGAGCTCTTTTTTCCGGGGAACGCGCTTCGCCCTCTCTCGTTCCTCCATTCGACCCTTTACGAGGATCGCCGAGCATCCCTCGAAGGTGTATTACAATCGTTCGCGCAAAGAGGCGCGTCGTATTAGAGATATTTTTTTTTTTTTTTTTTTTTTTTTCTCTCTCTCTGAAATATTTAGATTATATTGCATGTCGTGATGTTAGATAAGATCACAATCAGTGTTATTTTCATTACTGGAATGTTACGTTTGCTCAACTAAAAGTGACTATGTGTCTTAGTTACAGCGACATTATATAAAAGTCACAATCAATCTCAACTCATATTTAATCATACATTACATATCTTTATCCTACGATTTTTTAATATGTAATTTTCGATGTTATTTTTTTTCTCAAAGTTATGTGAAATCCGAATATATTTTGTTTTAATGTAACGCAACATGTATGTATTGTAATATATTTTATCAGATAAATTTATACTTACGATAAATTTTATCTTTCCATGTGAATCACACTTTACTTGTAATAAAGACAAAAAGAAAGAGATTGAAGGTTTCTATCTGACTTTGCGCTTACCAATTTGAAAAGTGCGACCGACGGGTCGAGGTGGAGAATTTGTTTCAGCTTGTTCTACTTTGCTCGAGGGTTAGCGCGACGAAATATTGCGTCGCCGGTAACGCACGAAGAGGAGAACGATAAAGAAGCAACGGAGCGGCGAAAGGACAAACTAAAGAACGGGCAAAGAACAAACTATGCGTAAGACAATCACGGATAAACGTGGCTGGATAAAGTCCAAGGAATTTATCGTTCGGAAAAGGTACCCGACGGGCCATCCTTTCCGGTAAATTTCCGCAGTCGTAAATTTCACGCAGATCGGCAAATTTTCATACGAGAGAAAAAATCCGAAGATTCATTTTGCGGCGTGTCTCTTATAAATATATTTTGTGCAAACATAAATTGTCGACTAAGCATAAATTCTCTCATGCCCAGGCGCGAAACAAGTCTGCGGTTAAGCTTGACCGCTGAAAATAGGATGAGAATTTATTCGCACGAAGAACGCGATGGAAATTGTGTAAGCACTTATTGTTTGTCCCGTTATTAGCGCAGCTTTATAAACACTTCTAAAAACTTTCTTCGTGTATAAGCGGGAGATTACGTGTCATTAGTATGATATCATTTAAGTTTTTAACTACTAAGAGATAGAAAGAAAGAGAGGAAGAGAGAGAGATTTGTTACGTGTAAGTTCCAAGTTACAGCGTAATAACGATAGTTTTGATTGAAAAAGTTTAACGACGCGGCTGTGGAGCGTCGGCGTGAAATTTCTTCCATTAACAGAATTGTTCGCAAACTCGTACAACAAGTATCTACCAACCGCGTGAAAGACGTTGATTGTGTGCCAGCTTAAAGATAGCCTTAAAAATGCTGTTTCAACCGCAGCTGCAGCTTATATGTATGTACAACGAACTTGGAGACTCGATCGATCCGGTTTAGACGGCGTAACCCCGATAAAAATAAGGTTGACATCGATGGATCACGAATAGGCAGAGCGTGTGTAAATTGTAGGATAAGGTTTCACGGCGATCAAATAGATCTGGACGGCTACGGAGACAATTGTAAAATGCACCGAGCTGCAAACGTTTTCACGACAAGAACGGAAACGACGACGGGAAACCGGAGAAGAGAAGACGCGCGCATCGTAGTAAAAGTCAGAGAGATATAGAGAAGAGAGCTGCGGGGAAGAGTCGTTTGGAACTCGGCCAGGTTGCATTTTCAAATGGGCACCGGGTGCTTCGCCGCTGCCAGAAAGAATTAAGCAGCATCCTTTAAATCGCGAATGATGATCGCGCGCGCATCTCGCAGCAGGTTTTGCTCTAATGGAAATAGCTCCTCCCGCTACAGCGAATCCTCTCGCAGCGATTGTCACGTTCTTCGCTCTGATTGTCCGGTTTCTGAGAATTATACTTTACGGAGTACACAACATTAAGACAGAAATAACAGCAATACACAATTCGCGCGCGCGCGTGCGTGCACGCACATAACAACATCGCCGCGTATGATCTACCCTCGCTCATTTAGTTGCCCATCGTATCCGAAGCCGGGAAACTCCAGTTTCTCTCAGGAGCCAACGCCGCAGGGGAAAAATGCGAGAGATTTTCGGTGTGGGATGCAGGCTTCACGGTGTCATGGCAACACCCGTCGGAATAAGGGAACGTCTTTGACTTTCCCCGTTGCACTGCCAACACGCTGGCTAAGAAAGAAGAGGAGAGAACGCATCGTGATGATGAAAAAGCGCGGTCGGCACGTTGGCTCCTTCAAAAGGAGAAACGGCCACTCGATCGAGTCTCTATCCTATGCTTGCGCCTCTTGCTTGCCCCGTCTTATCGGGACGGTAGCGTGTGCTGAGCATATTGGAAAAGCGATAAGAGAAGGCGATAAGAATCGCGTCGCTCGACATTCGCCGTCTCTCGCACGATATTTCTTAGAGGGATTTCATTGGGGCATATTAGCTATCTATCGATTTCTTATTATACGCCGATCCCTTATTGTACAGGTGTGTTCTGATTCCTTTTAAGATATATTGCTTTTTTCACGACATAATTTTGTAAAACAAGTTAAAAAAAAATAGAAATTTCTCTCTCCCTTTTGTTATATTTATTTATCAATAAATTAGATTCTCGCATTTCTATTAAACAAATTTCTCTGACACAAATCTTATTTCGAAAAAAGTAACAAACTTGTCGGACGCAAACAGTTCTAGAAAGTTCGAACTTGCTAGTAATAAACGTTTTCTCTATCAGTCCTGCACAACTTTTCTCTTCTTTCGATACAGAGTCAAGGAGAGTTGTTGACTAGTGAAACATTGATGTCAGTCGTACAAGATATTGTAAGAAATATTCTAGAGTTTAAGAAAGTAGCGGCTGTTCACGCGCGCAAATACACGCTTTCTGAGCGTGACATGCGGCAGACAAACATCGGTCGCAAGCTTTCGGAGTTGCCGAAATTACTCGAAAATTACTGTGCTCGTGTTGGCAAATAGCGAACGCGGCAATCGCTTGCGAACAGCCGCAGGAACTAGCTGTTTACTTCTATGTAACATTGTATTACAACGAGTGCTCTAAACATTCAAAATATAATTTTCAATTGTCTACCACTTCACATGCATTTCAATTCGCCTTCTGCTCCATCCTTGATAAAACTACTTTACAATATAAAAAATACGAATATATATCTATTGCAGCGTTATTGCCGATTGCGATATCGTTTGCTAGTTGCAATAAAATATCGCTTTCTAATGCTTATAAAACAATCTGTGTCAAAGTGGTAGCAAAAAAATTTGGAGTTTAATAACAACGCGCAATCGACTCGCGACAAGATATTGTTAAAATTAAATTTATTGTTTAAAATAGAATTCTTACTTTACGTGCAGTAAAACGAGAAATATTATATTGTACGAGTAATATTATATCATACGTATAAAAATAAAGAAATAACTTCTTACAATAAAGAGGATTTATAAAGTCATATAACAGTATTAAAAAAAAAACAAAAAAAAAAATTTTTCATTCAGCGGGAAGCGCAGCGATCCAGTGGAACAATATTTGTTACAATATCCGTGCAAATGTATCGCGCTTTCGTCGAGCCATTTTTTTTTAGAGGGGCCGGATTCATCGATTGAAAGCCGCGCGCGTATCGTCACACGCAATGTGTCATATTTCGTCCTCTCGCACACGTCCTCTCGGGCGAATTTAGGATGTATGCGCGAGGGATGCGAGCGTCCGATTTGAGTCTGACAAATCTGAATTGTAAATCTGGATGCAATTAAAAGTGTATCACCCGGCAGCGGCGACAGCGGCCGCTCTACGCCACGTGGATAGCTTGGGGTTCGAATCCGCAATTAAGGCGAAACATTTATATAACGATTGCTGTAGAAGAGATCGCGTAGTATCGATACGCGGAAAGAGAAAGAGAAAGAGAGAGAGAGAGAGAGAGAGAGAGAGAGCCAGAGAGAGACAGAGAAAAGAGAAGTTTTTCTTCATCGCGGAAATTAGCGTCCGTCCGGAAAATCGCAACAGGACGCAAATAATTATCAACCGACACAGCAGTGTACTATCTCACGCATACAAATTACGTGTTCCGTCCGGAATTACAATGTTACAAATTTACACACCCGTCAAAATGAATTATTTAGTCCCGGTGAGAAACAGTCAATTAGTTGCATTATCGTTAAATTGATTTTGCGCGGAATATTATGAAAATGCGAGTTTAATCAGAAACTCTAATGACGCGGCTAGTTTGAAGGATATATTATCATTACAGCATAACTCTCTCTTTCTCTCTCTCTTTATTTTTTAATGGAAACTAGTAGGTTTTCTTCTATTTTTGTATCGCATGTCGACCTATTTTTGTTTTGTCACTCGATTGCGTTTCGACGAAGGTGCGTCTCTCTAGGTGCGCTTCAAAAATGGAAAACTGCCTTCAACGTAATACCTAAATTTAAGCGAACGTAAATGCGGACCGTATGAAGTGACTTATCGAAGTGGCAAATTTCATTAAAGCGGAAAATTGCAAATAAGTGATCGCCAATGTAGGCCGTCCGTTGCGTTACTAGCTGATAACAAGGAATTAGGGCATGTGATAAGATATTGTGCGTCCTGTTACGCCACCGCTAATATTATCAGTAAAATTAGTAGTAAAAGTTTTCCAGTGTAATCCGAGATTTTTTTCTATTTTTTTCGTTTTTCTTGCGTTTTGTAACAGATATGTAACAACATATCTGTTTCCGGAAAGCTAATTTATTGATTGCGGTTAACAAGTTTAATCGAGCTTTTCGTTTACCTTCGATATACGCTCGAGGTATGTAAACATTATATCACCTTGCAAAGCTGTACGTAATAATATGCTGTTGCAACATTACCACAAAGCGAGGTAATGAAACACAATGGCTGTTACCAATCGTCCTATTGATTTCCTTTCCATTCTGAATGAAAACCATTTGATCATATTAGTAAGTATCGTTACGTATTGCAAAATAAATAAATAACGCACATACGTTATATTATTTATATATTATTACATTATTTTCGCGACTTCGAAACAATACAAAAAGCAAAATTAATTTATTCTTGTTCTGTTTAAACTTTGGAATTTCATTAAACCGGTTTATACCTATTTATCAATTCTTTTGTTTCTTATGTTAAATATTATTATTACACGTACAGAGCGACCATTTGTTATTCTTTCTCGTAAGCATTATACGACAAACGACGCAGGGTATTATGTATCGAAAAGCGTGTTCGAGACTGGAGGCGATGATTGGTAGATGGTGTATCAGACAGCTTTATGACGACACCGGAAAATAATCCACGAGCCGAGCATCGTTTCTCTTTTCCACGCTGTTTGTTATTTCAGTCTTGTCGCGGAGACAGAGCCACGGAAAAGAGAAAGAACGCGAGATCTGCCCTCGTAGCATGATTTTAAATTGTGGAGACGACTCGTTAAATCGTCAACTCCAACATCCGGGTGTGCTTTTTTCCTACACAGCTTATTCAGAATTTTTAATGCTCTTCAACAGATTCAAGCAGATAGACTGAATTTAAATATATTTAATTTGTGTTTGATTTTTATTTTATTATACATAAATATATTAATTTGAATCTTCTCATTAATTTTTTAAGTAGAAAGTAACAAGCTGAGAGAAAACGAGAGAAATTATATGAAAATATATGTTTTTGAAATATAATATAAATATATCAAATTCTTTTCTCTGCAAAACAATTTTTTTCAAAAAAATAAAAAAATGCTTGCTAAAATTGTACATGTACACGTTCCTACA